>JANHFL010002834.1:156375-166796 GCA_032468155.1 Oxyrhabdium leporinum | reverse complement strand
GATGGATGGATGGATGGATGGATGGATGGATGGATGGATGGATGGATGGATGGATGGATGTCCCATTCTGTGGGTTCATATTACAGTTTTATGTTTGGATTTTTTTGCTAAGGAGTTGGAAAACGTGCCCCAAGCTTTTCTTGGAATAAAGAATTACGTTTCCTCCAATATTCTTAGTGTGTCTCCCATTTACCAAAGAGAAAGGCTGGTATCAATCAGTTGTATTTATGTGCTGCTAAAGATCCTCTGAACAATGGTGTTTGACATGCAGGTGGGACAGATAACTCAGCATATGGAGACAAGTGAACATGCTCTGCAGGAGCGCATCCAAAGGCTGGAGGCCATCCGCATTGGGCTTGAGGAGGTGAGTGGAATGGCTTCCCAATATTGTTGCTTTTTTTTCCCTGAAAACCATAGACAAGTCTTGCCCTCGGTTGCTTTGGATCTTATCTAGGAATATGTCCAGATTCAGACCAGTTTCTTGATTTGCTTTTACGATCAGAAATTGCAGCACATTGTTCTTCTGCCTTGTCACCAGGATCTGAGCCAAGTGAAAGCTGCTGCCTTCATTGAACGAGGCAAAATTGAGGAAGAAGTCATCAGAGCAAAAAACCAAACCAGGTTGGAAGAGGTAAGGTTGGCAGGACAGCTCAAAAGCAACATTGCTACATTATTTTATCTGTTAGGTAGCCTATAATCTGTTTCCCATCAGGCATTGTAATTCCTTATTCATGCTAGTGATACATCAGAAACAAAGTAGAGATGGAGACGCAGGACCACCTGAGACTGGTATTTTCTTACAGCTGGCATGCTGCGATGTGCTACAGTTAGAACACTGGATGAATGTCCATTTGGGGAGAACTTAAGATTAAGTTTTCAGGTTCATCAAGCTAAAATTGTCACTCTTGCTTGATCCAGAACTGGTGACTCTGTTTATTCTATATTACATCAGGGTCATTATTAGGTAACATAGAATGAAGAGAATGAACTATGTTTTAACTTTTCCTTATAAAAGCTGCAGGCGGCAAGGAACATCTTAAAAGGCAAGCATCCATTTTTTTCTCATACCCTCAGTGTTTTTCAATCATAGCACTTTTATATCACGTAGACTTAAATTCCCAAAATTCCCCAGTCACCATTCCCCAGTTGAACTCCTTTGATCTAAAAGTTGCCACGGTTGAGAAAAACTGGTCTAGACCAACCTGGGAATTTTGATTACATCTCAGTATAATTAGAGGTACCTAAGTTGAGGGGTGGTTGATGATGCTTTGTAATTCAAAGAGGCTTTTTTTTTTTTTGAGGGGTCCTTGGTGCTCCCTGAGCTTGCTTGTTTTCTTGAAGACATTTCAATACCCTAAAACATCATCAATGCTAGTAAGGAGTGCTGTTTGCTGTCAGTTTATATTCTGGTGACTTCTCTGTCTGTGTGGGTGGGAATGATTTTAGAGATTCTTTGGTTGGGCTGTTTACTGATGGTTCTTTGGCAGTTTCTTGATTGGGGTGTTGCCTACTTGATTGTTGGCCTGAAGTTAACCTTAGAGTAAATCTATGGTGATCTGAGTACCGATTACTGGTGGAGAGGTGCTGGAGTCATCTTCTCTTTGGGGCTGGTTGATCATCTCTTTTGCATAGTCTATAGATGTTGTTAATGTCTATGTGTCTATTGAGGGCTGATTTGTCAGGCTGCCAGGCTTCTAGAAATTCCCTGGCATTTTTGGGCTTGGCCTTGTCTAGGATTGTCATTTTCCCAATTGAATCTATGGTTAAATCTGTCTATACGTTGTGAAATTAAAGAATTTTCATCATGTCTTCTGACTGCCAGTTGGTGTTCATGGATGCATTCTGCCAGTCTTCTGCCTGTTTGTCCTACATAGTGGTTGTTGCAGACATTGTATGTTGTAGATGACTTCTGTTTTTTCTACTGGGGTTGCTGGGTTTTTTGGTTTGAAGGCTTTTTTAAAAAAACTCCCCAAAACTCCAGAGAAATGGTTAACAGATTAAAACTTATAATGGAAATAAAATCATATTAATAATATGTGTCCAATTCTTACATATCAGTGGTAGATTGAAAAAATATGGTTGTTTTCTCTCTCTTTTTTTTTTCTTTTTTCTTTGTTGGCAATTAATAGCAACAGCGCCTGGAGCAGATGGAGGAGAAGCTGAGGCGGATGATGCAATCCCGTGACGAGGCTCAGAACCACTGCTTGCAGCAGAAGCAGGCAGTGGCCGAAGCACACGCTAAGGAGGGCCAGTTGAGTCTGCAAGTGGAAGGACTCAAGAGGCGACTGGAAGACCTTCAGCAGGTGAGGGAATTGAAAAAGTCCGACAGGAAGAAGCCTGAGGTCAGCATTCAACTGTAGGTTACAATTCCTTGGTTACATACCTGGGAGTACAGGTAGTCCTTGACAACCGGTCACCTAGCCTTTGTTTGAACTTCCAACCAACTTACCTGGAGGATATAGAATATAGAATAACAGAGTTGGAAGGGACCTTGGAGGTCTTCAAGTCCAACCCTTGCTCAGGCAGGAAACCCTATACTATATCAGACAAATAGTTATCCAATCTCTTCTTAAAAACTTCCAGTGTTGGAGCATTCACAACTTCTGGAGGTAAGTTGCTCCACTGATTAATTATTCTCACTGTCCGGAAATGTCTTCTTAGTTCTAGGTTGCTTCGCTACTTGAGAGAAGTAGTAAAAACCCAGATTCAAAGTTCCAACAGTCAAGTCTCTCCCTCCATCCCCACCGCCGCACAGTCAGCTGATTGCACTTTGGGCCCCGTGGCAACCAGACTGCATTTACAGCTGTTTGCAGCATCCCGCAGTCATCCGACCATTTTATGATAGTTTTGCCAAAAACTAGGGATTTCCTCCGGTTTTTGGCAAAATTGCACCCATAGCAAATGATTGGTTTACTTAAAGACTGCGGTGATTTGCTTAACAGTTGCTGCAAAAAAGGTTGTAAGGTCAGTTGTGTGACCGACCCATATGAGGACCATCGTGAGTTATGACCATAATGGGCAGACTCCATTATGGTTGTAACTCGAGGACTATCCGCAGGCTCTGCTGAATAGACACAGGGCATGTTTTTTTTTAAAAGTCAGACTTTTTTGCTCCTAGTTTATGGATTCCACATTGCTAAGCAAAGGATGGTGGAGTGTTTTATAAAACATGTGGAGCAAGTAAATTGTGTGATTAAGAAAGATCATCTTTGAGTAGTTTCTTCTGCCTCCAGGAAAGTTCTCCTGTGTAATACTTGGTTGTTGCAGGCTGTAAACAATGGTTTATGACTTTAGTGTACTGTGAAGTCAATCAGTTGTGACTGACGGCACAAACCACAGTGGAAATAAATCCATTTTAGTATAATATATGACCCCTAACATTTGTGGGGTTTATTCTGTTCCTAGAAGCACCGTATCCAAGTTAAGAACTTCTCGTAATGTCCTGGTATTCAGATCCAAAGTGCTAATGCTGCCTGGTGGTGGGTGCAGTTGCTATTCCTCTTGGCAAAACCTTAAAGAAGATCACCTTTCCTGTTTCATGCTCAAAATACTCACACTATCCCTATCAGTTTCAACATAACTTTATCATAAAAATTAAAGAATTCCCTTAAATTGAGCCTGACTCCTGGTGGGGGACTTGACCCATCCACATAGTTTTCTAGGGGAGTAGTATTCCTAGTCTACTCTACAAATTAGGGATTTCCTGATAGTATCCCATCCAAGTAACAAGCAAGATCTGGACCGCCTTTGTTTTTCACAACTACCCAAAACTGCTTAGGTGCTCTACCGGGTTAGACAGCCTCCCATCATACCCAATTTTATTTGGGAACATACATATCCCAAGAGTGGTAAAGGGAGCGTGAGACACAGGACAAGTGCAGGATTGTTTGGCCGATGGTGAAAGTGTGCTCCATGTGGCCATTATGGTGACTTTGTCTGTAGTACCAACATTTGAAGCACAAGCCGCTGATTACTTTGCCCCCCCTGTGTGCTATGGATGGCAGGAACTGGGCAGTAAGGAACAAGAGAAAGTTTCCGAGGTCAATAAAGTGCGTGTGGAGCTGCAGGAGCAGATTGGTCACCTGGAGGCTGAGAAAACAGCACAAGAAGGGCTGCGGGGGAAGATTGCGGCCCTTGAGCGCCAGCTGAAAGGTAACTAGAAAAGCCCTTTTTCTTCCACCAAAGTGCCTGCAGCCATTTATAGGCTGTGCCATAATATTGCACCAGTAATCGATACCTTACTGAACTGAAGGGTAAGTGAGGCCCCAGATCTGGAGCTAACAAAGGGGAGAGCAGGGACACAAGAGCCAGATGGTGGGTCTCTTGGTTTTTTCCCCGCAATGTGGGCTACCTCTGATCTTTTCTCCAGTGGAAGATTTCATCTACTTCTCATTGCCAGCATGTTTGCTTCCTGGTATCTCGGTCACCTTGTTAATATACTTTCAACATTCCTGTATCTCTTGATATTCCTTTTGAATAGGGAGTACCTAAGCAATTCATTTCCCTAAAGGCAGGGTGAGATTTCCATCTTCCCGTTTATCATCCCAATCTGACTAGAGGAAGGAATGTGGTAATAATGATTACTGCTGATATTACCATATTTTTTTGAAGTATAAGACGCTCTGAAGTATAAGACGCACCTAGCTTTTGGGGAGCAAAACAAGGGGAAAAAATCTGCCTTTGCCTCCTTGCAGCAAACAGCAAAAACTCTGTTTCAGCACAGCCTGATTAGCATAAGCAGTTAGCTTTTCGAAAGGAAAACAAGGGAAAAAAATCTGCCTCTGCCTCCTAGCAATTTGCCTCTTTGAAGCAAACAGCAAAAAGAATCAGCCTTCTGACGATCAGCTGTTTCAGGCTGCAGGGATCACCATCACCTATTGCTGCGTCCGCATGCCCCAGCGCCCCATTTTCGGCCTCCGCGTACCCTGTTTTCTGCCTGTTCCGATCCCCGCCGCCCGAAACAGGCCGAAAATGGGGCACATGGAGGCTGAAAACAGGGCGCGTGGAGGCTGACAATGGGGCACGCGGAGGCAGCAATAGGCAATGGCGATCCCTGCAGCCTGAAACAGCTGATCGTTGGAAGGCAGATTCAAGCGAAAACCAGCTGCTTCTGCTAATCAGGCTGGGCTGAAGCAGACCAGGCTTTTTGCTGTTTGTTGCAAGGAGGCAAATTGCTGGGAGGCAGAGGCCGAAGGATGGGGGCCAGCAGGTGGGCGGGGCTACATTCGATGTATAAGACGCACCCAAATTTTTACCCTCTCAGAGTCTTGCACTCTGAAAAATACGGTAGTTTCGGTAATGAAATATTTGCAAGAAAACAACCAAGCTCAGAGAGAGCACTTCAGTAATAATAAGTAATAATAAGTATCTGCCACACAACACCCCAGACTTAACAATTGTTGATTAGAAAGGCAAAATGTCCAGATCATGGACACTGAATTCCTAGAAATAGCAGAAGAGAAAGAATCGAAAGAGAAAGAAAGAGAAAATAACAATATACAAAAACACGCAAATAGAGTGGCTGTGATAAAAGAAAGCAGAAGTAGTACCAATGGTAAAAGGCCTCTTGGATGCAATCCCAAAACATCCAGAGTACCAGATGAACCCTGTGGGCATTGACAAAATCGTCAGTCAATTGCAAATGGCAGCTTTACTTGAAACAGCTTTCATCCTGTGACAATACCATTAATATTATTAAACAGTATCTGCTTATTCCAGATCCTTGAGGTTTTGATAGGTGAACAAAAATGCCAGATGCAGTCTAAACATCTGGCTGACTGGTCAACCATCGTAATTCCTACAGGCCATCTTCACTCACCGTATGTGATTAAGGCTGCAATTCCAGATAAAAGTAATGGGGGCTTTTTGGCTTGTCTGGTCCACAGATATCTCATGTCTCACTTTTTCCATCTCCTTGCCCGTAGCATCCCATCCTTTTTCCTTGCTGAAAGCCAATTCAATTCTCTGGCTGGAGATGGTTCCGTTTGCTTACTGACTGCAGAACTAATTGATAATGTACTGGTGTAGACTTTCACGGCTGGTATCTTTGGGCAACCTCAGGGTTCAGTGGCTGTGGTCTAAACAATAGATTTCCTGACATTTTGTCAGCAACTCTGGCTGGCATCTTCAGTGGCATGGTGGTCAGACCATAGGCAACTGAGCAAGGACTGACTGGGCTGTGGTCTTTACAGCCACGTGTCCAGACCACCTTGACTCTAAAGATACCACCCACTGTTGCTGGTGAACCACAGACACTAGACCTTGAATCCCAACACTACTCAATAATGCTGAAAATCTTTTCTGTTGCCAAGCTAATGGTATCTTAGGAAGAAATTGGCCACAGTTAATGTTTCCCGGTTCGATTACTCTTTCATTCTAAATTTAGACAATGACATAATCTCCGTGTTTCAATCATCTTAAGAAATTATGTAACATCATGTAGTTCTCTTGAGGCCATGTAAAATATATTCTGCCTTTAAAGGATTTCATTATCCTGAGTCAAAAAAGGCTAAATGCATTCAAGTTTCATTTTTTCTTTCTTTAGTGTTATCCAGTAACCACCGGGAGGCACTATTGGACAAAGAGGGTGAAATCTCCAGCCTGCTTGAGAAATTACGGGTTCGGAAAGCAGAAATCTCCAGGATAAGGGAAGAAGAAGCTCAGCGGGCCAGTTTCCTTCAAAATGCCATCCTGACCTATGTGCAAGGTTCCCCACTTGGCTCTCTCAGCCCCAAGAAGTGACACTGAGTTTTGCAGTTTATAGGTCCCATCTTCAAGGAAAGGAATCATAGGAGGATCATGGTGGCCAGGCCAGGCTGTCTTATGTTTCTTGAAGACCCAAGAATCTGCATGGCCAGTTACCTGGAACTAAGTGTGAAGCGTCACTGAAGGACTTGTGGCTGCTTTGGAAACCACCTTAATTTCTGTGCCAAAATCTTGTTCAACCATGGCAGCAAGAATAGTCTTCAAGATAAAGCCATCTACTCCCATTTGTAGCCCACAGGCAATGTATGTTCACACAAGTTTTCCCTCACTGATTTTGGCCTCAAATTTAGATCCAAAATGCACATCACTTCAGTGATAGGATTGTTGTTGGAAAAAAATGAATGCCTTGATGAGACCGACTCTTTTAAATGCATCAATCAACAAATAGTAAAAGGAACATTTAAGTCAGCCAAATCATGGAGATTTTTTCTATAAACATTTACTCTGCAAGATCTACAGCATTACAAAAGGACTAACGTTGGGTCTAGAGTCATTTGGGGCTGTCCTGACCCAGTAGAACACTGAATTTATTTTTCACACCTGAGAATATCACTGTTTTATCTAGTTTTCTAAGGAGCTCTTTTACAGTAACCCTTAGCCATCAGTACCTGATTCCTCTGGACTTAAATGTGAAACAAATGGAGGGTCCTATTAGGGGTGGGGTTTGATTTATATATGAAGCCTTTTCAGTTTCAGTAAGGAGGAGAGGCAGCTCTCGCTGATGACACCATTAGAAATGTGAGCCAGAGGCTAGAATAACTTCCAAATAAGCCTGATTTAGCTGTAGTTGTCTTGAGAACAAGATGACACACATGGAACAAAGAATGATTTTTGGTTTTTAGTTTTAGTTTTATAACTAGTATGAAAATGAAACATGTGAAATTTTGCCATTGTTGTAGGGGCTGGCTTTCATTTATTTCCATATATATTATAAATATATAAATAGACATATTTATATGCGCTTAAACATGTAAGAATATATATTCTTACATGTTTAATTGCATATAAATAGGTCTATATTGCTTTGATGGTACATTAAAATGAGTGAATAAGTTTTAAAGTGGCAAATACAATTCAGTGTAAGGACATTTCAATCATACATATTAGAGCAAAACCTGTAAATTTCACACATTAATGGGACTGTAGCTAGCAGTGATTAATCAAGAAAAAAATCTTATCATGGGAAGTTTAAATAAAGTGGTGATCTAATGTACAACAAAAAATTCTGTAGTAGAAATTATTTAAAGAGGATTGAGAATAAAACTGCCAGAGTAACTTAGAGTGACTGAACTGTGTAAGTTCTGCTTAGTTCTGATAAACTAAACTAAGATAGATTTGGAAAAGATGCAAGCAAGTTAATGTATTGAGCTACTCTAAAACATGTAGCTTTTTGGATTACTTAAATCATATTTCTTGTTTTATTTTAGCAAAGGAAGGGAAAGAGAAATAGAACAAAAAACTTTCCAACTATCAGACCTTTCCAGCACAACGATCATGTTATCAGGAATTGGGGAGGGGGGGGCAGGGGGAGGGTTTGTTGCTGTAATGCCATACCAAAACTAGGAGGCTGTCATAGTGGAAGACGAGTTACTTTTGACACATACATCCTATGATACGTGTTATTAGTTCTTGAGTATGAGTTAGTGATTATGCATTCAAAAAGCATGAGGAACCCTGTCCTATTCCAAGTAGCTGCCCTTTTTCCATCTTTCATACAGAAAACAACCATGGTGGAAAGAGATGGGGACTTTCAAAGCCACAGCACCAGGGAAGTTTCTCATTGGAATTTAGGGATTCTGACTCAGGGTTGTCCTTCCCTTTTCAAAGCTTTGTCCACCTGTTTTTGCAGGAAAGTTTAGTGCTCTTTATTTGTGCCTTTCTGAAATAATCAGTGTCCTGCAACCGCCAGTGCCTTGGTAGTAATACCATTTGACAGAGTATAAAGGAAATATTGTTTGTTGTTAGGTTTGCTTTATGGAATATGAGGCTAAAAGGGAAGGCAGCAAATCAGTCTTCTCATTATCATACATTTCTACTTTGGCAACCAAGTGTGATCTGCTTTCCGTGGTTTATTGACTTTGTGGTAGGAAACTTGTCTTTTCAGCCATGGCGCTAGTGATCAAATGTTTGCAACTCTGGAAAGAAGGACTTTTGGATTTAATGGGACCCACTCCCTGAAAGGGTGTATCTTGAGCAATTTGTGGATCCTGGAGCCCTATCCCAAGATCCTGGTAGGCTGATATTTGATCTCAAAATTTTGGGTAAAGGAAACACCTTTTTCTATGGTTTCCAAACAGGAGAATGGTTAAACAATCAAATGGCTCCCCCCTCCCATTTTTTATTTGTGATCAGATATGGCTAGATTATGTCGCTGCTATGTTTGCTCCTTACTGTTTTTATTATAGCCCATGGCTGCTATATAAAGTGGCAGTTCATTGAGAACTGTAGCTATTTGAAAACTGCAGCCAAAATAAATTGTTTGCATTGTGAGGAAATTCTACGGTGTATGACAGAAAGTAAAGAAAAACCATTAAACATTAAAAGAAACAAAACAATACTTGAGCAGGAAATTCAAAAACAAAACACAAAAAGTACTTTTAGAAGAGAGAATCTGTAACTAATTAGGTAAACTTTCTTATATGACTAGAAATTTATTTTCATTTTCAGGAATGAAATTAAACTCAAGAGATTGAATTCCTTTTCAGTAGGGAGAAGAAGCATAAAGGGTCACGAGTGAAACATGGGCATCTACGTGCCTCTTCGTTTCAACTTGTCATTAGAGTAAGGGGGGAGATATTGACTACGAATGGGTTAAACTCAAGCTGGATGTTGACATGAAGAAATTTTAGCATGGTGTTCTAACCTTTTTAAAGGTTTAAATTTGTTCAGGGTTAGACTGCAAAAACAAACACATCCAGAAATCCATTAAAACCTAACAATTGCTAGAAAGGAATTTGCTCTAGTTACATTTTACATAGTTATTTTGCTATCTGTGTAGTCTGTATGAATATTATCTACACAAGTCAGCAACATTGTAAGCTTGTAAGAAAAAAGGAATTATACATTGTCAATAAGTTTATAGACTGTTGCATTAATTAGAAAACATGCACCACGCATACTTCATTCACACAATGCATCAAAATTAAATCCATATGTCCCAAAGAAATTAAGCCTAGTATGACATCTGGATTTATGTGATCTGAAGAGAAACTAGAGTATACATTAAATCTGACCAAGAAATTGTGTTTAAGGAGGAGCACCTTAATCATAAATTACCATCACGATTTACTCTCAGCTTATTCGTTTAAATTACGATCTGCAGTGTTATCTAAACGTAGTTGGGAGTATTTTGAAAGAAAGTTTGTTTTTGCTTTTTACTAGTTGAATAAAATAATGAAAAATAAAAATATGCAAAGTTATAAGAAAAAAACAAAAAGAAACATATTTATATTGTTGGAAGAAATGTCCATCTGGGTTCAGTTCCAAGTGGGAAGAAAGACACTGGAAACATGGAGACTACTTTGAAAGATGGTTAAATGGTGGACAGGACCACATTGAGGTGAGAAAGGGAGAAAGATTTACCCTCTGTTGGGCTTTGAACTTGCTTCCTGTTCCTGTGGCAAGAAATGTATCCTGATTGGTTGTCAGACTCCCAT
>JANHFL010002834.1:135239-147126 GCA_032468155.1 Oxyrhabdium leporinum | reverse complement strand
TCATGGTAGATGGAAAGCCCGTAAATCTGGGCCTTTGGGACACAGCAGGACAAGAAGACTATGACAGGTTGCGACCACTTTCCTATCCCCAGACGGTAAGTAAGGGGCTGCTACAAGGAAAAAGGGGTCAAGCTATTCTCCAAAGCACCTGAAGGCAGGACAAGAAGCAATGGATGGAAACCAATCAAGGAGAGACCCCACCTAGAACTAAGGAGAAATTTCCTGACAGTTAGAACAATTCATCAGTGGAACGACTTGCCTTCAGAAGTTGCAGATGCTCCAACACTGGAAGTTTTTAAGAAGCGATTAGACAACCATTTGTTTGAAATGGTGTAAGGTTTCCTATCTGAGCAGGGGATTGAACTAGAAGACTTCCAAGGTCCCTTCCAACTCTGTTATTCTGTTAAGTGCTGCAGTTTAACTGGGTTCCTCCCTTTCCCAATAGGACCTGTTTGTGCAAACTCTACAATAAACCCATTCCATATTTCATAAGAACCAGACCTGAGCAATATCAGTTCCAGCCAATTAAATGTCAAGATGACCTAACATATCAGTTTTATAAAACCTGGGATTTCAGTTTTTAAGGACTGATGTTGGGTTGGTGGGAAACCAAGATTTCACATGGCATGAAAGAAAAAGTTTGCAACCTTGACTATTTCATATGAACACTCTTGCTCATATCCTTATAGGATGTTTTTCTCATCTGCTTCTCACTGGTGAGCCCTGCATCCTTTGAAAATGTCCGAGCCAAGGTAATATTCTTTCACGTTGAAAATTATTTTCCTAAGGAGCGACTACTACTTACATTCTTGCTATTGATTAATAAGTGATACTTTGCTCTTAGTTGATGGCAGTAAAGAATACTTCCAATAGAATTGTAACCCAAAGGAATTTGATATGGCACATGATCCATCCTCCCCCTCTTTCTGAGGATGAGCAGGCTTTGGTCAGCTAAAATGCAAGAAATGTTTATTTGATCCTGAAACCATTCTCTGCCGCTTCATCCATTTCTCACATTAGTTATCAAATGAATTGACGGCTCTGTCTTACTTGTAGTGGTACCCAGAAGTTCGACATCATTGTCCTAACACACCAATCATTTTGGTGGGCACCAAACTGGATCTGAGAGATGACAAGGACACCATAGAGCGGCTACGCGATAAGAAATTGGCTCCCATTACCTATCCCCAAGGTCTGGCCATGGCCAGGGAGATTGGTGAGTCTTAGAAACAGAAACCAGAGCAGCAGTGAGCCATGCAGCCCCTTTTTTGCAGCTTACGGAGCCCCTTTCCTGTTAAATATTGGTGGCGTGTTTGCTGAAAAATAGCAGCTGAATTTCAGTTAGCATATAGCAGTTGCATTAGAAAACACAATTATAGTTCAGTCGACCCAGCTGAAACTGTGAAGAATCTCTTATCACTCTTTCCCCAAACAGGGAAAGATGTTATCCTTCATTTTCCTTTCTGTTAGATTAAGTAGCATCTTTTCTTTTAAAAATGAATAGTGGCTATATTGATCACAAGAAAAGGGGAGAGGGGACAGGAGATTCATTATGAAAACTGGTGCAAGCTTTTGAGATTCAATCATTCAGTAAGTGGGATGGAAGGAGAAAAGGGTGAGGAAAACAAGAAACATTGGAATCGTGAAGTGATGTTCAAAACAGTCTGTTTCCAGAGATAGGACATCCTGAGAAATTCCAAATTCATCTGTGTTTGATTTCAGGCCACACTGATTAAAAAATTCTAGAGGTGATCTGGCAGTTTTGGGGGAATAAACCACAAACCATTTTCTATTCTGGAAGATATATTTCCAGAAAACTGCCAGACCACCCTCAGCACAGCTGGAGCACTATGGTCTAGAGAGAGAGTAGAACATTTAAGGGATCCCTGTTTTTTTCCTTCTCATACCTTTTTTAAAATGAAATAATAAAGCTTTATAATCTGATGAAGTCTGCAGAAAGAAAGAAGCATAGTTCCTAATTCATTTATGGCCTTTCCCTACAGGTTCAGTGAAGTACCTAGAATGCTCTGCCCTTACCCAGAGAGGCCTCAAGACTGTCTTTGATGAAGCCATCCGTGCTGTGCTCTGTCCTCCCCCTGTGAAGAAGCCTGGCAAGAAATGCACTGTGTTCTAGAGCATTCCTGAGTTCCACGTGTTATGGATGACTCTTCTAGAGTCTGAGGAGGAAGAGTTTGTCAGATGTTCCCACAAGGGGATGGCGGGGTCCCTCATCATGTGTGAAGTCAGTGTTTTTTAAATGTCTCTTTAATTTAACGTGTTGATGTAAAAGGGCCGCATGGAAAAAGAGGAGCTCGGTGCTATCCCACCCCCAGGGTGGAGCCATGCAACAAACACATTCTCCATGGCTCTCTACTAGGACATAATTCATGAATGAAAGGAACAGCCCTTTCTTACTACTTCTCTTGGTGCTAGAGCGTTGTGGTGGGAATATATAATGAACCCCAGGTGCGGCAGGAAAGACAAATGAGACAGGTTGAAGAACAAGCCGTTTGTGCTTTATAAAGTGGGACACTATCTAAACCAACAGTCAGGACCACTCTTGTGCTATTCAAAGCTACCACTGCCTTTCAGGCCATTAGCCTGTTTGCTGCTCCTGAGTGGTTTGACTAATCATCAAATTCCCCTAAAGATGGGGAAGAGGGAGGTCTCTTTACCTTGTCCAGCCTCTGAAGAAGAGGGCCACCTGGGAGGAACCTTTCCATAAGACGTGTGGAAGATGTCAAGCGACTCCTTCCTTTTGACAGGAATGATGGACTGGGGGTTGGGTTAGAGAGAATTGGAGGGATTTGGAGGGATTTGGAGACGGGTCCAGTTTTTAATTATCGTGTAGTGATGAGCCGAACACCTTATTTTATACAATAAACATTTATCCATAAGTAAGTAGTGTTTTAGAGTCATCAGCTGAAGGAAGAACATTTTATCATCCTCCTTCCTGTTAATTGCATTAAAGAAGATAAATTCTTTCTACTACTTTATTGATTTATTCGTACATCAGATTGTTCCATTTCATGATCCTTCAGTATTTTGAAAAAGACTAAACTGGATAAATCATGGAGAATTGGGCTATTCATCCCAAAGGAATTTACCCAACAAGGTATTCTAGCTGGAGAGGAATCCTCCATCAATGGGCAGTGTGGCACCAGTGGTCATGTTGCTTTGGTCACTCAACAAGAACAGGATGCCATTTACCACATCATCCAATTCTGAAAAGATAGATGCAGGAAGGTTGGCTGAAAGCAATCGTGAAGGCAATCAAATCTGTAGAAGTCTTTCACAGACAGGAAGGAATTTCCCATTTCTAAAACCAAATTATAGTACCTACTCTTATCTAGTCAGCAATACCCAACCCTGATGGCTTTTTCTAGCAATTAAATTCATAAATTCCTTTTAACAGAAACAATGTAATATTTTTGTTGTTGTTAAAAATTGTCTGTAATTGGTGTGATACTGATAACAGAGAAATGAGGTGATATGGTCCCAGAGATAAATTAAATTTCCGATAGAAAAAGACAAAAATCACCCTTTCCTAAGAAAAACACTATCTAAAATGCCTTAGGGCTTGCTATGTAAGGAATGGGGAGAGCTCTTCTCCAGAAATGCAATCTATTTCAGCTTCACTATCAAAGGCGTAGAACAATTGAGAGACTAGAGGCCTTGATCAGAGCTTGTCCATTCCAGATGAATAGGCTCTTTAAAGCAGCCACAGCACTGATGCCTGTTTCTCACCTATTGCTAACCACTTTGCCTCTGTAATGTTTCTAGATCTCCAGAGACCCTCTCTTGTCCTCTGACACAGGATGTCTGGGTTCCAAATTACCTGCAAATTTTCCCAATGGGATACGGCTAAGCATAGGTCCAGATTTCTGGGGATCACTCCAATTTAGGCGTCCCATGTTGGTCATGACAACTGTGGGATTCACACAATTTACTCGAATCTTGAAAAGCAAGGAAAGGCAATACAGAATAAATGCATAGTTAGACTAGGCACCCAGCAGACACATACTCTGTCTTTAAAGAAGGCATGGTCTAGAACTCTCATTAATATTGGTAATCTAGAATTATCATCCCTCATCACTGGCCATGTTGGCCAAGGTCAAATGGGAATTGGAATTCAGCAACATTTGAAGGATCACACATTATTCATTCCTGCTTTTTGAGGTTACTCTTAAGGAATTGGTTTTTCACCACGAAAACAGCTAACATTTTAATCAGCTGGCTCTCTTGGTGAAATATATCACTGGGTCTTACTGAACCTTCTTCCTTCAAAATAAGGCTTCATTTTTTGTAGGTTTGGTTTATATTGCGCTCTACACAGTCACCTAATGACAAAAAAAAATATTTTTATTTGCTGTTTGCATGTCCGATAGTTATTGTTTCTCCTTCATCTTAACTTGCTCTTCAGGCAGAGGTGCTTACCTTATGGGGCCCTAATTCCAGAGCCATTGACTTTGTCAGCATATCCAAGGCACTCTTGGTTGCACCTTAAGGCAAACAGAAAAAAATAAAAGCTCCCCTTTCTTCCTCTTCTTGCTTTTGCTTTACTTTCCTGCAGTGATACTCACTATAGACAGTGTGATTTAACATAGCCCGTTGGGAAGCCTGGCTTGAAACATTGACAATAACTCCTGGTGTTCCTCTGGCAATCAGTTTCTGGGCAAAAATCTATGACAACATAGAATTTATCAGACATTTATCATTTGCAATTTAATGATATCCAGGGCATCAGTGTTAAATATAAAGAGGGTTGCCAAAGCAGTAAGTGGAGATTTATTTCTGAGCAAATGCACATAGGATGGAACCACAAATCCACCTTCCTTAAGACCATAATAATCTTCCATTTGTTAATGGAAGTTTTTGACTAACTGCTTCTACAGTTCTACATGGCCCTTCCAACATCATGTAGATTTCTCACCTGGGAGACCTGCAGCACAGCCCGAATATTGACACTGAAAGATCTATATAAAAGGAAAGTCAGATTAAATATATCAAGAAAAGCCAATTGCAACAAAGTGGGAAATTGCTAGAAGCCCAAAGTGCAGGGATTGCATACTAAACCCCAAGTCATCTTTCCCTATCCCATTGCCAGTCTCAGGAAACAAAGGAATTATCAGATTGCTAAAACAAGCAAGTCTGCACTTTTTTTAATCAGGGACAAGGAAAACAACTGTTCTGCAAACTAAAGCAAATTAACATCTGAAGCTCTGTTTTTATTCTAGAAAAAACATATTTACCCTTCAAAGTGGAATGGAAAAGACCTCTTAAAACTAGAACCTACAGCAGTGGTTTCTAAAACCAAATTCTCACATCTCCCTTTAGTTACCTGGTATTAATTGTGGGTCCTATTTTATTTACATTTTCTATTTTATTACATCTTTTCTTTGGCCTGGATTATTTCTTTGCTTGCTTGCCGCCCCCTCGCCTTGATTACCTGTCAAAGGCCTCCTTAGTAACCTGTAGGAATGGCTGTAAAACTGCTACAGCAGCATTATTCACTAACAAATCAATATCTTCCACTGTGCTTAGTGCAGCCTCTGTAGCTTCCCAGTCTGCGAGGTCAACACACAATGTCTGGATGCCTGGGCACTGAGGATAGAAGTAACATTAAGGAAGACGGGGATTGAAGCTGATTACAAAGCAGAGGAGTTAGGACTGCTAGTTTCAAGTGTCTTTTCTTACAAAGTATACAACTTTACCAGGACAGAATACTGGTTTCAAACTAAGGTCCAAGGAGATGTAGTTCCTTCATTAAGCTTGAACTGCAAGGATATTTTCATACAACATTCCAATTTTGTTTTTGATACTCAAAAAGAATAATTTGGACATCTGCAATTCTAATTGGATTCTATATCCTGTAATAATCACCTATAATTTAAAAAAAACACCATATGCCCTTGGAACATTTTACACTATGTGAAGAATGTTCCAAGAATGGCCGATGAGTTCAGTTGGTACAAAGTACAATTTCCTTTTTCATGGCAATTCTGTGAGAAAATGATGAGAAATGCAGTAAATAGTGTATTTTATTTATTTTATTTAGAACAGTGGTGTTCCGGGGACATAGATTGCAGGTGACTAGCTGATAGTGGTAGCTTTTAAATGATACTCTATAGCAAGCCAGACACAAGATTTTAACCTATAAACCCCAGGCATTTCCAGATTAGGTCAAGTTATTTTATTCCCCTTCTATGCCAGACAAGTGTCCACAAAACAGAGTGGAAGTTAATTTGCTCTTTTGTCTTTCAGTGCAGCCTAAAGGCTAGAGCAGCTGGTAAAAAATGGAGACATCCATTTTTGAAGGCTTTTCTGTGACCTTGGTAGGACTGCTGCAGATTTTGTCTTAAAAGTATTTCAGATATTTGGGTAAAGGGCAAAGGGAGGAAGGGAGCAATAGTCTATAAAAATGGCTAGGACCAGTCAATAATCTACTCCAATTTTAATGGAAGAATTCTTTATTTCTTCAGCAGCTAGTGGCACTGGATACTCTGATTAATTGGTTACCCTGAATATGTAGTGGAAAGACAGGGTGGAAGGTCTGCTTTTGCAATGTTTAAAATCACAAGCCATGCACTTGGCACACATGTAAGTGGTGAAATGTAGTATCTGCTTAGGATACTTACAGTATCTCATGATCTGACCATTCTATTGCAGATCTGCCTCAAATAGTTGAGATCTGGCATGTATGGGGACTTTTCAGACATGTATAGGAACACGCATCTGGCATATATAAATACTTTTCTTTTTGAGGGTGGGCTAACAAAAATAGGATGCAATTGGAGCACAGCTCCACTCACAGAAATGAACAATCTTGAGGTAATAGGGGCCCTACAGAATGAAATTCGAAATTTATCTAGACCAGTTATTCTCAAAGTATGGTTTACTCTTTCAGGGGGATGGATAAAATAAATAACTATTTTAACATTTCTCGGTTTTAATGTCTAACATACTATACACATCAATGGTAAAACCCACACAAATGAAAGTTTTTTGGGTCCTCGCTCACTTTTAAAAACTAAAGAGATCCCCAGGCTACAACCTTTGAGAACTGATCTAGTCCTATATGTAGAGACCCCGGTGGAAAAGCTGCGTCATGTCGCTGTTCCCCAGAAGCAAAGCCACCCTTCCTCTGAGCTAGAGGCAACCCCCCCCAGGCATGACCATCCAGGAAGAGAGCATTTCCCTTCGGCCAGAGGAAAAGCGAGAGTCGGGCCAGGCAGAAGGTCCACAGGCTGAGCAGGCAGGAGCCACGCTGCCTCTACCTCTTCTCGCAGGCTCTCGAGATCTGTCTGGGTCCGGCTCACCGCCACCACCTGAGCTCCCGCCTGGCTCAGCCGTACCGCCACAGCCCTGCCGATCCCTGCGAAGGGGAGCACAACGTTGTTGCACGGCGCTAATACGGCGGGGTTCGTCCCCGAAGCGCCAGGGTTGCTCCAGCAGCGCGGCCCCGGGGACGCTACCTTTGCCTGCACCCGTCACTAAAGCGCGGCGGCCAGAGAAGCGCTCCATCCTCCGCGGCGGCTGAACTTCCAATCGGCGATGGAGGCAGCGTTGGAAAGGAAGAGGAGGCACCCGAAGGGGCTTCCACAAAGTGGGAAGGAAGCCCTCCTTCCGCCGCCGCCGCTGCTTTCGCCGCTCTCTTAAACCCTGCCGGCTCCCGGGTGCCCCGTTTGCAGTCCCGCCCGAGGACGCGCCCCCTGTCTCCCCGTTACGGGTCTATCGGCAGCACCCGAGCCCGGCTTCTGGCGTCCTTCGGGGCTCCGGAGGTAAAACCGCATCCGGCCGACCGCTCCTTTGTCTGAAGGGGAGGTTCCTGGTTCCTTGTGTCGCCATGTTTTTTTCTCCCGTGGACGGTGGAGGATTCAAGAGTTTGACTTATTTGTGGTGTGGGTCCTGTCACAAAATCGGAGCCATGCAAGGCTTCTTGTATTTTATGATACCGGCCCATTGCAGGCTGTTAAATAGAATAGTTGAGGGTAGAGAGGTTGTTGAGAGAAAGATAAATTGTAACATAATGGCAAAATAGTTCTGTTTTATTATACTGGTTGGAGAGTGGCTTCTGATAATCACGAAATGCAAAACAGTAAATGTTTCCCCCTCCTAATCAAGGTGACAGTATTGAATACCTGAGGCAATAAGCAGTAGAAATTCAATGCAGAATGAACCATTTTATGTGACACCTCACTGTTGATACTTTAGCACTAGGAATAGTACTTAGACCTATATACGACTTCATAGTGCTTTAAAGCAGTGGTCTCCAACCTTTTGGGTTTTGGGGGGGGGGAAGAGGGGATGGTTCCATGTGAGTGGCAGATGAGCACATGCACAAATACATGCAAGTGGTGCTACATGTGTACATGCTTGCCTGCTACATCTGTGGCCCCATTCTGAATGGGCCATGGTTTGGTAGTGGGCCACAGCCCAAGGGTTGCGTGCCCCTGCTTTACAGCAGTCTCTGATTTACAGTATCAGCATATTGCCCCTAACAATCTGGATCCTCATTTTATTGACCTCAGCTGGTCAGGCTTAAACTGCCGGCAGTCGGTAGCCTGCAATACTACATTCTAACCACTGCCGTCTAACATCATGACCCTATTAATATTCCAATAATATATTAATATAATTTAATGACATGTTAATAATAATAACTTCTAAAGAAGAAAAGCCAACTTCAGTGTTGCTTGGACTGATCAGGAGACGGCATTTGACTCCCTGCAACCTATTTAAATAATCTTTAATTGAAATCTATAGTTCCTTCTGATTCCATCTAGTGTCAATTCTTCAAAGTTACATCCTACCATATTTTTAAAAAGAGAATGAAACACAAAAAATTTTTTTCACAAGAAGGATTCTTACGTTTTTCCAAAATCTTATTTCATATCCATATGGATCCTTCGTCAGTTTGTAACTTTCCAAAATCAAAGTTCTAATCACCCTTTTGCTGTTTATGCCAATATTTTTTTAAGTTCTTAAAAACTTGTATTTAAAAACTTCTTTCACTAAGGATTAAAGGAAACTCAGCTGGTGTTCTAAAACTTGGCAATCTAAAGGTTCTTAATAGCTGAAAAGCAGTTAACAAGCAATATCCCAAACTGATTAGAAAAAGAAGTATGTGAACTCGTCCATTTTGAAGGTGCTAACTCTGGTTTCAGCAAGAGATTATTCCTTTGTCTTCCAGAGCTCCAACCCACCTGAGACCATTGTGTAATGGTCTCCTCATAAGGAGCAATTGTATGGACCTCTGGAGGGCTATTTCAAGCCCTCTCCTTGTCCAGAGAATTATGAAGAGCCAATCTACTCGCTGACTCTTCATTCTATCACAATCATTGGCTCTGCTTTTAATGTAACTCTTACTGTTTTCAGTTTGCCATTACTTCCCCTGAACTCCTTTTCAAGTGCTTAATTATAAGTGCTGGTGAATATACCGTAAATAGAGTACATTTGGAGTTAAATGCAGAGTAACAAAGTAATTCAATAAGAACATTGATCAATTTTCCACAATTAAGTCTACTAAATGTTCTGGTCTAAAGGCCAGTTTTGAACAGCTGACAGCCCAATAGTGGGCCGTGGGCTGTTTCTATAATATGGCACTAGGTGATAGTGAATTCCAAATATATTGAGGGGGGGGATTATGGTCTCTGCTGTATCTAATTTCATGTGTCATGATTCTGTTACTAAGACATAGTAGGGCTCAAAGAAAAACCGAATAAGGAAAACATGGGAAAAGTACAGTGAAAAAGGTGACCTCTAAAGAAAAAAGCAGTATAAAAACTACTTGTCACTACTCAAAGCTGTATCCTGACCAACTCAATTCTTTGTAGCAGATGAATGTGCATTGCAATCAAGCTTCCATCTACACTTTAAGTTATTTTTAAATATAACAATCTTGGTTTCAATTTTTACATTTTTCTGTGCCTTGACTTGATGGCAAATACTTGGCTTCAATTCAAAATAAAATGTCCATCAGCTGTATCAGGAATGCCCAGCAGAGACAATAATACATGCAGTTATCATTATCTCCAAAATGAGTTGTCAGTATTGTTACATTTTTCATCAGCTGGTGCTCACAATCAGAACTGTTCTGGAGCTTACAGCACATCAGATAGGGCACATCAGGCAATCCAGTGCAGTCTGGTCTGGATCATAAAAGCTTTTTGATGAATGCTGCTATATTTACAAGAAGGATTCTGTACAATAGTAGTGACTCAGAAATATCTTTTATTAAGTGACTAAGTCGATCATGGAACCAGTGGAAAACCCTCAAAAAAACCCTCACGATTCACCCTTTTACAAATACATTTCCTAAAACTCATTTTGTCAAAGATCCAATCTATTGGGTGTTTGGTGTATCACATCAGGAAGTCTAGATGCAATATAATATGTAAGATTCAGATGATGGCCCAGCCAACAGAAATATCTGTTTCAATATCTTGAAACAATTAGTGGTTAGAAAATATTGAAGACCAATCACTTGGGACTTAATTATAACAGTGGAGAAATTCTAAAAAGGTAAGAAGGAAAGCAAACTTTAAAGGGCCATGAAGGAAAGAGGTTCTGATATTGCACAGAGCAGAGAAGTTGCTAGGGATTGGCTTGTCTCATATTCACTGTAAGAGATGACATTTCTAATATTTCTACTGTGGTTCCACAGGAATACAGTTGGTAAAGCAGAATTAACAAAAATACTTTGATTATACTACCTTCCCAAATAAGAAAAGTTGTCCTAATAAAAAAAGCTATGCTTTGCTCCAAACATTTCTATAAATGTCTTTTTATCAGCCATATTGCTACAGTGCCAGACTGCAGCTTTACATTGAAATTGTATTAATACAATGTGGGAAAGATTATGGCTCAGCAAAGATATATTTAAGACTCCAAAAGAAACATTGCAGATATTATTTATAATGTGCCCCAGATCAAAGTTCTCAAGTGTTTTGAAGAGTGGCTGGCTTATTTGGACTTGCTTTTTCTTCCTCCAATATATAGCTCTGGCTATCCACTTAAAGACAGCTGTGTAAGAGATTCACAGGAAAGGGAAGATGTCATTTCACTATTACGGTAGGGCACCACAGAGTTTCAGGGTAGAGGAGGCAGTGAACAGATTTGAACCTGCAAAGAATAAGGTAAGAAGTTATAGTCTAATCCTGCAAATATATTAGCCGGCTATTTTCAGTTTTCATGTTTGAATTTCTTAAATCGAACAAGTAGGATAAGGGATTTAGGACATAATATACACACCGAGTTGGATCTTGTTGTATACTGAATACTTCACCCACACTGACAACATTGCGTTTATTCTCAGGCCCACCGTAACTCAAGGTAACCTAGAAAAAACACACATAGCCCACATATTCAAAACTGCACTTATTAGAAAGTTAATTCAAAATTGGAACACATTGAAGTCCTAAAACTGGGTTCTACGGTTAATTACTTATCAGGGATTGGAAATATATTACAGTCTGTCTAGGATTAGGACCAATTGAAACATCTTAGGTGGGGAAGGGGAAATGAATAAAATCCCACAACTGCTGCTATCAGGTTAAACAATCCTTAAAACTATTATAGGAAAATAAAATCATATTTTTATTTCATTATCATAGCCATCTTTTTACTTAGGAGAATGTGAAAGTAAGTTTTTATTACGCACAAAGTTTCACGTCTATCATACCTTTCCTTCCAGAGATATAAAAAGCCAAACTTTAACCTTTTTTCAAGCCGCAATATTTTTGGCCAGCTTTGCTCCAAATTATCTAGATGGAGATCGCTCATGAGAATGTTTTTATTATTTTGTTCAATAGAGCACAACAAGTTGTACAAGATGGCCAAGTTTTGTTTCTCTCAACAAAATATTGCCGGAGATATTATGTCTCAA
>JANHFL010002834.1:81183-113255 GCA_032468155.1 Oxyrhabdium leporinum | reverse complement strand
AAAAAATTTTCTTGGCTTGCTTTGAATGTTGTTTTGGGGGCGGGGGGCTTGAGACTGGCTTGTTCGGGAGGAAAAATGGAAACAGTTAATAGTTTGGGATATTCCTTTCCTTTGTGGCTATTACGGTTACTTCCAGTTCTCCCAGATTAATGGCAAATTAGTAGAAAGAGATTAATGGATGTTATGGTAACTCCAAAGGAAATGTGGCAGTGCCTTGGTAAATCTTATTAGGTAGATTCAGTGTTTCTTTTCTATTTACTATTAACATTTTGCAAATTCTAGAAATGATTGTTTTATAGAGCAAAGCTTTGGAAAGCTTTATGTCCATTCTTCTTGCTGTTCTGGACAGGATAACCTACTATTGGATATGTACCTGGCACCCCATGTGAGAACACTTTACACCCAGATACGAAATCGGGCCCTTATCCAGGTAGCTGTCTTTACCTGTGACTGCAATTGTGACTTTCCTTTGTTCCTTTCTTCACTGAATACAGTGCAGAGTCACTCTCAGAATTTTTCTCTGCCTCTTTTTCATGCTTTTCCCTTTATTCCCAGTATTTCAGCCCCTATGTGTCAGCAGACATGCGCAAGATGGCCACTGCTTTCAACACTACTGTGGCAGCTCTGGAGGATGAACTCACTCAGCTGATCCTAGAGGGTCTAATAAATGCCAGAATAGACTCCCATAGCAAGGTGAGTCCCAGTCGTATAAGTGCTCCTAGGTCTCTCTGACCACTTCTGAAAGCCAATGGCTAGCTAGACAGAATGAACTTAATTGTTTGCACATAGTAATTATGCCATGCGGGTAATCCACAATTTCTGGGCCCCACAATTGAGCCCAAAATTTTTGTTGGTAAGGAAGACAGCTGTTAAATGAGTTTTACCCTATTTTATGACCTTGCTTGGCACAGTTGCTAAGTGACTCACTGTAGTTGTTAAGTTAGGAACACGGTCGTTAAGTGAATTTGGCTTCCCTGTTGACTTTGCTTGTCAGAAGGTCGTAGAAGCTGATCAAGGACATTGCGACCATCATAAATACATGCCATTTGCCAAGCATCCAAATTTTGATCATGTGACTATAGGGATGCTGCAGTGGCTGTAAGTGAAAAAAGGTCATAAGTCACTTTTTCAGTGCCCTAGTAACTTTGAATGGTCACTAAATGAATGGCTGTAAGTCAGCAATACCTGTAGTCTAGAATATTTTAGAATCTAAATGAATCACTAAATGAATGGCTGTAAGTCGATGAATACCTATAGTTCTAGAACACCTGTAGTATAAGAATCTGGATATTGTAGACAAGGTATAACTCCTGGTTATCCAGAAACCCTGCTTTGATTTTAAGTTCCTTTTTTTTAAAAAGAAAAAAATCCTTTTATTTCTACGTAAAAAGAATTCAGTTCTTTTGGCTTTTTAATTTTCAGAAGATGCTTTTTGCTATTTCATTTCCCTCAACAAATACTAGAGAGGCTCTTGCATTTTGTTTCTCAGACATCATTTGCTGCTCCTCTTCATCTCTGAATAGTCTCTGTATCTCACCCGCTACTTAATCTTATTCTGCAGATTTTGTATGCCAGAGATGTTGACCAACGCAGTACTACCTTTGAAAAGTCCCTGCTGATGGGAAAGGAGTTTCAGCGTCGCGCCAAAGCTATGATCCTACGAGCTGCTGTCCTGCGTAATCAGATCCATGTGAAGGTGAGCAAAAATGCCCTGCATCCTCCAGGGGTTTGCATCGTTGTGAATCAGTCTCAATCAGAAGTTGGTGTAAATGTAAATGAGGGCATTTGGATTGAGCTGATGAGCGGAACCAGGCCAAGTAGTTCCTATACATCTGCAGAATGACTTCAGCTGATGCTTAAATATTTGAAAGCCACAAGCAGGTTAGATAAGATACTTTCTTAGAAACATCTTATTATTTCAGTACAGATTTTGCTGTTGGATGTAAGAAGAGCCTTGCTGCATTAAGCCTAAGGCCTTTCTAGTCGAATTTTCTATTCTGTAATAACCAAACACACACCTATCCACTTGTGGATCTGACAGCAATAGCCCTTTTTCAATGTGGGTCCCCATGAATTGGGATGTAAGAATCCTTGTTTCTGACTGGTATGTATCCCTCAAGATTAACAGCGGTTGTCACTCCCTGAATCACTCCAGTTCCACTTTAAACTTTAGGTTTGAGTCCATTGTACACGTGGTAGCAATGAATGTCATTGTTTTGTTATGTATTATGCACAGAGCTTCCTGCAACGGGAAGTGACAAAATGAACATAATCCAAAAGTGGATTTTTCTTGGCAGATCCACAGGGAAGATGCAGGAATTGAAGAGGGCTATACGAGGCATTTGAAAGAAGCAGCTGGGAACGGCCTTTGAAGTAGTTGTGTGACCCTAGCAATAGACTTAACTGCTTGAACTATTCAGAGGAAGAGGGCTTCACTTGCACGCATTACAAAACCCTTCTTTCAAAAAGTTTTGCCCAGCCTTGGGGCCTTAAGTCCTCAGTTTCCCTTAACTATGTTATACTTTGTGAGACAACCCAAAAGGTGGGGTTCTTCTACCACTGGCCCTTTTTTTTCTGAAGGAGTAAAACTATGTCTCTCAATGCTATCTAATCTTTTAGTCCTTAATTCTTTTCTATTCACCTGGTTTTGGCTCCCTGGGGGTTTCCTTCACTTGCCTGCTGGTGTGGCAACTTGTGGGGATGGGAGATGAGCTCTTTTTCTATCTGATTGCTTACTGGGCCTTGGGTCTCTCTCTTGCCTTGTTACAGTCTCCTCCACGAGAAGGAAGCCAAGGTGAACTCACTCCAGCAAACAGCCAGTCCCGGATGAGCACCAACATGTGAAGCTCTCTGAGCCAACAAAAGACTGTCCCTTCCCTCCCTGCCCCACATACCCAGGGCCATGTGTATCCAGTATCCTCACCATCAACTGTCCCTTGGTGCCTTTTCAGACTCTCTGGCTGGGGGGCGGGAGGGGGCAAGACCATTGAAGGCAAGCTTTGAGAGTCTGAGAACTCCTTTTAGAACAGACAATGTTCGTCAGATGCAGCCCTTTGAGAATATGCAAGCCTGAGAGCTGGCTTCATCCTATCCTTCCCGGGGTTTCTCACAAACAGAAGCTGATCTTGGTTTCATTCAGCTGCCAAAAGAGCTTTGCTGTTTTTGTTCAGTAAAAGATAAATAGCATGAATCTGGAGGACATGTGTGTTCGTGCAGAACTTCTCATTTGTACGAACGCATCGTCTCAGACCCTGAGAGTCTGTCTTGGACAGCATCAAAGGAAAACGGGCATCCTTTCCATTTATTCACTTCTGGGTTGTGTTTTCATTCACCTGGAATCGGCTCCATTTTAATCTGTTCTTCCTGTGTTTTTTTAAAGTGTGTGCTCTGGCTTGTTTTCACATCCCCAGACCTCAGCTGAATAGTTGGTTCCTTTGGTAATCCCTGCTCCAAATGGGCTGGGGGAGGGGAACATATATGGAATTGTCTCCCCCTGCACTTGGGCAGGACCTGCCTGGCTGCCTGCACTACTACTTTTTAATTTACTTCATAACAAAAGGGGTATGTGGTTGCAGGCCTGGTTCAGATGGTGTTGCGTTAACAAGCAAGCGTAGGTTGAGTGTTTGAGTGTTCCACAGTTACTTACATTTGGGGAGGTTCATTGGGGTTCATCCCAAGGAAGCAGTTACAAATTTGGATTTAAATCTTGGCCAATTTATCTACTTTTCCCAGACACTGTTAATGTTGTTTAGTTTAAAGCCACATTCTCTCCTATGCATTAAAAACATAATTGCAATGATAACTGCAGATCTGAGCATTAATTCTTGCTCTCTTCCACAAACTTCTCAACTCAATTATATTCTAGTACAGATATCTGAAGGGTGCAGTTCTGTAATTAAGGATTGCTTGAATTACAATCCTAGATGATATTGAACACATCTTTTTGTGGACCTTTTAATCCTAGTGTATCATACCATGTCATTTTTATAAAAGTATGAAAGAAATCGGTGAGAGATGATCCATATGTAATCTACGTAATTTAATGGGAGCTTTACACGTAGCACTATATGATATTTAACATATTTCAGTGCAAAATATATAAGGATTCTTTCTTTCTTAAAAGAATCCATATGCGTTTAGTGCTGAAATATTTTGAATTTTCCTCATAGACATCAAGGCAGTGTGTGTGTGTGTGTGTGTGTGTAGTGACTTAAAGGCCACTTGAAAACAAATAGTAGGCAAAACTAATGATGAAGATAGCATAATGTAATAAATAAAGCACAGCATTACAGTAAGCAAGCTTAAAATAAACCGCCTAAGCCAAATAAACGATTTTAACCCAGTATTGAAAAAAATGATGACTCTGCAGTATATAAACCTTGACTTTTCTTAATCTGCTGAGTCACATTACATTATGTATCAGGTTAGGGTTTCTTAAATCAAATGTTGAGATTTTCAGAATCCAAGCAATTTGAAAGGAGGTTTCTTACTTTCCGTTGCTCACAAACACAGTTAAAAATGAAATTGCAATCCTTTCCTGTTACTGTTCCATATGGGTTGGTCTTCCTCTTTACTTGAGAAGCAGTTTTTGAAGCACCTAGTTATATGGCTTAATTATTGGTAGATTTAGTTGCTGCTGTTACTTCTGCTACTTTTGTACTTTTTGTTAGAAGATATTTCACTTCTCTGATTTTTTTTTCATTTTATAATTCTCTATATTCGATACATTTCCTTGGTCTCTAATAGATTGCACATCCTAACAAAATACAGGTAGTCCTCAACTTACAACAGTTCGCTTAGTGACCATTTGAAGTTACAACAGCACTGAAATAAGTGACTTATCACCACTTTTCACACTTATGACCATTGCAGCATCCCCATGGTCATGTGATTTACATTTGAATGCTTGACAACTGACTCACATTTATGATGGTTGCAGTGTTCCGATGTCATGTGATCGTCTTTTGCGACCTTCTGACAAGCCAAGTCGACGGGGAAACGAGCTTCACTTAACAACTGTGTTAATTTAACAACTGCAGTGATTCACTTAACAAATGTGGCAAGAAAAGTAATAAAGTGGAGCAAAACTCGCTTAACAAATATCTCATTTAGCAGCATAAATTTTGGTCTCGGTTGTCATCAGTTGAAGATTACCCATAGTTTTTTGAAGCAATAGGTAAGGTACAGTCTGGATTAACAAGAAATCTAGTCTGAAGGTACTTAAACGTAGGGCTTGATGGGAAACTATAAGAATCTGATGTGTAATATACACAGTACAACGGGTGTCAAACTCGCAGCCCGTGGGCCAGATGCTTCACACACTGGCCACTCCCACCCGTTTTAGCAAAGGGGGAAAAAAGTCACGATACGTCATGTGAGTTTGACACCCTGAAGTACAAAAAGGAAATACATTGTTTTCAAGTCTGTAGGGCATGCCAGGTGTATTTATACTGAGCAAACCTATCTATTCTAACAAGTTTTCAGCATCTTATGTCACCGGTAAAAAGAGGGAGTTCTATGTCCTTTCAGAGGCATGGGAGTGTTGTTAGTGCAGCCCCACTTCTGGATACTCTCCCTAAGGAAAAGGGTCATGAGAAGCAAACTAGAGTACTGAAAATATTACAGGTAGTTCTCAACTTATTACCACAATTGAGCCCAACATTTCCATTGCTAAGCAAAGCAAAGTGAATTGCACCTCATTTTATGACTTTTTTTGCCACAGTTGTTAAATGAATTGCTGAGTTGTTAAGTGAATCATGCCACCGTTAAGCGAATCTGGCTTCCTCTGCTTGTCAGAAACTCACTGGGAAGGTTATAAATGGTGATCACATGACTTGTGGATAAATATATGTCACTTTGATCATGTGCCCATGGGGATGCTGCAGTGGTCATAAGTGAAAACTGGCAAGAAGTCACTTTTTTCAATACTGCTTTAACTTCAGTCACTAAATCAATGGTTGTAAGTTGACAGCTTGTACCCAGTCCTGTTATGTGGTCCCATTTTAAAGCTTTCCTGGCTTCTGGGAAGATAGGAAGTGTCACCCCTAAGGATCTCATGTCCCATAAGAGAATACTTAAGAACTCTTTTAAGTGTCTCCAAACTCATACCCATTCTGTTGGCACTCATAACTTTCATCCACTAACTCAGGGGTGTCAAACTCACGTCGTCATGGCGGTGTCACGTGACGTATTGGGACTTTTTCCCTCTTTGCTAAACCAGGTGTGGCCGTGGCCAGCGCGTGACACATCCGGCCTGTTGGCCGGGAGTTTGATAGCCCTGCACTAACTGGTTTTTCTGACATCTAATTTCATCAAACTATAGAGTTTTAGAAAAATTGGAAGGTATATTGTGCCAACGATGTGTGAATCCATAAATCTTCAACACTTAACAGTGCTGGAGGGCAGTCCTTGGGTTTAATTCATTTAAAACCTTCAAGTTATTAATAAAAAGAGCTGCTTTTGTTACAAGCGGTTTTGAGCTCTGAGAAGGCAAGTATGATGAAACTTTAAAAATCAAGTATACAGGACACAACACTGCAGATTTTACGGAAAGTCTGCAGTAAATTGGGCAAAAATGCAGAATAAAATGTAATTCAGATAGGCTTCATTTATAATTTCAATGTATAAGGCTGCTCCAATTCAAAACTGATTCTAGCAGCATACAATTACAAGCTAAGAAGAAGCAAAAGGAATATTACAGAACAAGGAAATGGATATCACAACCAAAGCAAAGTACAAATCAAATGGGCCCGCCACTGATCTATCCTTGGAGTAAAAGTCAAGTTTTTATAGTGTTTAAAAGCTTGTAGGGGCAGGGTGGATCCAAATCTTTCTAATTTTGACCTATGCCTATTAGTGCCTGTAAACACATTTGTGATGTATTGTTATGAGCTCCAGTGGCTATTTTTTCCGCTTAAGGAGGTCTCTGACTCCTCTTACACAGACTTAATGCGTGGAGCAATGGAGGAACTACTGGCACATATTTTGTCCCTAACTTCTATCTAAACTCCAGTACTGCTGATAGTTTTAGCTCAAGGTATCTTTATCGGAACTTTTAGTTATGCCATATTGGGGCACTCACATGTCACAAGAACTATTTTGGTTTAGTGGTTAAGGCACCAGGCTAGAAAACAGGAGATCATGATTTCATGTCCTGCCTTAGCCATGAAAGCAAGCTGGGTGCCTTTGGGCCAATTGCCCTCAGCAAAATCAACCCACCTCACAGGGTGGTGGTTGTGGGGAAAATAGGAGGAGTAAGGTTTGGAGACTTGAATTATTTGTAAAAATAACAAAGGTGAGATACAAGTTAAATAAATTAGGCATTAGATTATAGAACAGCTGTAGTTGCTGGAAAACAGCATAAATCTCAGGCTTACCACAGTGATATCCAACTGGAGAGTCTTTCATCAATGTATTTTCTCTTTCCTTAGCTGCCTTGGCTGATTCAGTCCAGTGTTTTTCAACCTTGGCTGCTTGAAGATGGGTGGACTTCAGCTCCCAGAATTCCCCAGCCAGCCTGTGGCCTACTCCCAGTTCTGCCGCTGTGAGCAGTGTAACAATCAATGCAATGTAGAAGTGATGCTGGAATTCATGTTCAAAGCCCCACCTACCTGCCAGTTGAAAGACCGTCTTTGGGACTTGTTTCCAACCTTTGCCAAACATGCAGCATAGGGTTCTGCTTCAGTGGGGGCATTTTTAAGTAATTGAAACCCCCACAAGCTAGGCTGAGCAAGCTACAAACTCTTTTCCTTCACATGGTGAGACCAATTTGTTTGGTCTCTAGAAAAGCAGGGCATTGTTCTCCATTTAGAGACGGGCAGGAACCAGTAGGTTAGCTGCTTGGTTCCTCATTCAGCTCTGTATGCAGGTCCTTACCTTTCCTAGCTCCTTAATATGTGCAAATTAAAGCATTACTTTAGGCCTTGGTAATCCGTAATCCATAAGAGAAAAGCATGCTCCCTCACTTAGGTTTACATTTTCGTCTCTGCGTGAGAAGCTTGCCCCGCAAAATGTAATCCTGGCTGTTTGATTAATCTTCTCAATCTTTTCTTATATAAAAGGGAGGGGGGAAATTTAAAGATGAGACATTTGGATAAGCTCCAGCCCTGCTTCCTGATCTCCACATGGAAGGTGGGTCAGTCTGCTAACACGTGAAAGTGACGCTTTACCTCCATGGGTGTGTATTTGTGAATGAATGAGAGAACAAGCATTCATCCCTTAGCAATCCCTGACCTGCAGTCAAGGGTCAGAGAAGCAAATCCTGTAGTAGGCGTGGGGCAAAAGCAAAGAGAAAGCTGAAAGTATACACTGGGAGGAATGGAGGCCAAGGTGTGTCTGGCAGCCATACAATAAATTGTCAGTAGTTAAAACAATCTCTCATGCCCTTTTGAAAGTACAGCTAAGACTATGATTTGCAAGATGGCTCTTAAGATTACACATGCTATGGCTATGGAAACTTTCTGGTAAATAGCAGGAATTAAAAATCATGCACAATTCTTAGTGTTGCTGAAATATTCTCAAAGTCATGGGGTTTTGTATACCAATTTATTAGTCATCCCATGTTTATACAATAGACTTTACTGGGTTAGTAGGGTAATGTTAAAAAGGAAATTTCTACTAGATTCTGCCATTCAGCCAGGTATGGGGGAAATATTGAGAAAATGTAAGAAAGTTAAACCTCCAGTCAGAACCTAACAAAGAGGCATGGGTGGAGGAGGGGAGGGTGCTCTAGGAAATCTATCAGATTCCTTTTAACGCCCTTAGGGCCCCAGGAAGGGTGAAAGAAGTAAGGACTGTGTGCGTTTGTGTGTGTGTTGGTAAACCTGCTGGTGTGGGGGTAGCTAAATAAGGTCCCAACAAATTACTCTTAAGACAGCAGCCACTTTTCAGGACTGAGAGTGTCATGGTGTGTACAGCTAGTGAACAAGAAGTCTTTTGGGGAGGATTGGCTGTCTCAACTCCTCTTTGCTAGAAGTTACAAACAGAATAAACTTTTAGCAAATATACAGGAATGCAACAGGAGAGGATAGTCATATGCTATAATACATAAATTTATGTCCCCCACACATACACCATACATATCAACACTATTGTAGCTTTGCGTTTAAATGATGAACTATAAATTGCAGTAACTGAAAAAAGTGCCCAGTTTTATCACAATAATTCATTTTGGATTGGCTTCACCCTTACTCCACAATGTGGTTTAAAATAGCTGCATTTCAGAGGAATTGGCAAATGAAGTACGAGATCATAGTAATCTACCACTAAGCTACAATGATGAAATATACACTAGATGCCATATTGCAAACTCTGCCCTTTCCATCCCAACTTTAACTGAAAGTATGTAATCCCAGGGTTTGTATAACAACACGTGACACACATCTCATCTCTTCCCTCTTGATGCCATCACTAACTGGATGCCTAGGTATGAGATATTTGGATTGTCTCATTACAAAATATTGTGTGTGTATGTTAGTATTATTAGAAAACCTTAATAAAAGGTTACTAAAGCAATATATTGTAGTATAATAAATTGCACATGGATGCATAATCTTTCTGAATAACCAAACTAGTTTTGCTGTCAACTACAACTTTTAGTATGATTGCATTTGCTTTCACAGCGTTCTCTAACTTACCCAAACTGGAGCAAAAAGTTGTAGAACAATATGAAGGAATATGAAAACCATCAGAAGTTATGGATTGTATTCACAATTCTTTAATTATGACAAAAAACTTTTTCTAGTGTTCTCTCAGATAAGACCAACAGATGAGAAACAAGTGCATTGTAGTTGAAACAGCAAAAGATGGCTTTCCACCCAGTTGTAATTTTGATTAAAATTAAAGGGGAAAATATTTAAATTAATGACTGGAGAGTAATAATATTGTATTTGTATTTGTTTACATAGAAAGAAAATATAGCTGGTTCCACCTGCTATATTTTGCAACATTCTCCCAAATGGCATTCAAGGGCTGCTCTTGGCTAAGTAAACAGCATGCAACCCAGGGCATGTCATTGTTACTCTAAGATAATTTATAAAACTGTTAGAAGAAAATCTTTCTGGATCACAATATAGTAACAGGATTTTTTACTCTGAATTATTTCTGGTTCTTCAAGTGCCCAAATATTTAAAAGTTACTAACATTTACTTGGACATCCATTTAATTTAATAGCATTTATTGCTAAGAATAACAATAGTCCGATAAGGGTAAACAGTGTAATTTGGCCTAATGGCCTATCTGATATCCAGAGTGGAGGTGTGTGTGGGGTCTTATAATGAGAATTATTCTTTCAGCAATATTTGTTCACGAACATGTCAATATTCCTCGGGTGATGTGCAAACAAACCCACAGAATGCTCAAAACCTTGCTCTCTCTTGAAAGCAAATAACTTTGTATTTCTAGTGCAGCTATTTTAGAATGAAATCTATTTCTTTTATGTCTCCTTTGAAAAAGATTAGTAAGTGACCCAAGTAACTCTTTTCCAAGTAACTTATTAAAGAATGAGCTTATGCTTAGTCGATGTCCTTTATGATGCATATAACCTGCTCTATTATACCATCCATCACAGCGGTGAGTAACCCTTTATCCTATTAGGGTCACATCTCTTAAAGGATAATCCACTGGAGGTATCCAAAGTTGGGCAAGTAAGCTAGGACCAAGCTAAATTTCAGTGGAAATTCTTATTCTTTCTCTGGACTAACAGATTGCAAGGCAAGAACAACTAGCTATCATTACAGGATATTAAAAAGGAAGTTGGAAATCAGGCTAACAGCAGTATCAAGTTGGGTCAGGAGCCATAGATTACGTACCTCTGTCCCAGTAGTAGAAACACTGTCTTTTCACTGTTCAAAATCAGCATGAAACACATAATGTGCTACTTTCATTTTTGGCATCATTTGACCTGCTGATTTGCAGTTTTCCAACAAAGGCATAGGTGCAGACACACTATTTTTATTAAGCTATAAACATAAAAATCTAAATCCAATAGTCCATTATCCTGTTACTGTCCTTTTACACTATCAATCCCGCCTGTGCGCAATGCCAGCTTCAAACAAACCTTTAATTTTTTTAAATTTAGAGTTTATACATGCTGTGCCTTAATTGTGTTTTAGTTATAATATTCCAGAAAACTACTTTTATAAAAGATTTATTTGCCAATTTTAAAACCATACACAATGTTTAAAACAGGCAGGTCGTATCTTTAGAGATGTCTCCAATGCAGCATTGTAAGGCCAGTACTTCTGGCTCAGTCTTTGAAGTCTTTTCAACACAGCGTGAAAACTTTAATTGCATCCTTTTATTTCCATTACAGGACATTTCCCTGAGAAAGTAACTTTTTCTTAAGTAAAATTTGTCATTAATTTTAAAACAGGCCTTGTGGTGTCAACAGCTGTGTTCTGGAAGCAGAGGTTTCTTTGGCCCAGGAGGGAGGAGGGAGGGCAGTCAGAAGATCCAGGAGGGCTTTCCAAGGTTTCATGCCACACCACTGATAGCTTCTTTAAGCAACATTGCTTCCTCCACCTCGCCTTGTTGTGTTGTCCGCTTAATATTTTCCATATGAGATTGGCCACTCTTCCACAAAATAGACCTTTCATGTTTGGTTTTAAAAAGCAGACCGTGACCTGAAAAAGCAAAAAAGAAAAAGAAAATACATCCTGGAGGGCTAGTTGTTGAAGAATAAGAAATGGAAAAGATTCCATTCAGAAGGTTGCAGTATTGAGCAGCAAACTAAAATGATCCCAAATACAAATGGCACTATCACTATGATCAAATGGCTAAAGTGGGATGGACATGAATTTTTAAAAAGCCACTGCGCAGAAGGTGATTATTTAAAGGGAAAGTAAAAACAGACAGTAATTTTATATCTTTATGACAGACAGGATTCTCTATAAAAGTTACAGAAATGTTTATTCATGACCATGCTGATCTGATTCTGTGAGTTATTTTTGTGTGACTTGATTAAAGAATGTGGCTTTGTATTAAAACTAATGTGGCTTTCAAAATTCATACAGTTAAAAAATAAAATCCTTACAATTCAGCTCCTAAATCACATATATCAGATGAAAATAAAACCACATTTTTTTAAAAAAAAATAGCAATTAGTATTTTAAAAGAGAATTATTTTGAAACTAAATTTTACATATAGGATCATAGCTTAACCGACTGTGGTTAATACATTCTAGGGCTATTGGGGGCATAAAGGGTATCACTGTCATGCTATAATTCGGATGCGGTCTTTTTTTTGGGTAAAGATGTAGGAAAATCTGCTTTGATTTTATTAAATCAAGCATGTTATTTCTAGGAAATATTTCTGATTTGGCTTTGGGGTGAATGGTATTTGAAATGTAAGCTATATGTTTACAAGTGTAAAATCATGCAACAGACTTTAAAATTTCTTCCTTTAGAAGCACTTTGTTATTTTGAAAAACTGAGTTTTGGTTACATAGGCACTCACCAGGACAATCTGCTGTCTCTCTGAAAGCTCTTTTCTTACAGCAGCCTCGACAGAGATTAAATACACACTTGTTACCCTAGGAACAGATGCAAATTAGTTCAATTTTCATATGATATCACATTGCCAGTATGTGAGGGTAGTTAAAGTTCTATGAAATCCCTGAACTAAAGTGTGAAACGATTCTAAAAACTGAGAAAAAAAATTCTTAATAGACTGCAATTTCATAAGAAAAAGAGAATTCACCCTCCCTTTAATAGAATTTACTGCTAATCGAGGAAAAAAGGGCAAAACTTAAAAGAGGGATATCTATTTGTTTTAAGCCTCCCAGGCTTTGCTGAAACTTTTTAAAATATGTCTGTGTCATGCAGATTTATTTAAAGATCTAGAACAGCGACAAAGTGGACACATCAATTTTAGAAGAATCTAGGTAAGCCTTAAGCACCATGGCAAATCACATCACTATCATTAAAATATTTACTCTTGCCCACGCATCTAAGTATTTGCACAAAATAGCCATCTACTCCCAAACTGTACAGGTGTGGACTAAAGATTATAATATTAACTTTATGGTGCAGACAGATTACACCTACAGTGGGAGAAGCATTCTACCGAAAAATAACCTTAATACATGAACTCGGCTACCCCCCCCTTTTTTTTTCTCCCCAACCAACTAGTGCAAGAAACACTGCAGGTTATGGATTATCCTGATGATCTCAAGCTTCCCCAAGATGACACTAGCTAATGTTCCACCAGCTGAAAAGAGTTACTGATAAGTTTGTATTTCAGAAGATGGGATTAGATTTAGAATAACGTTTTAGAATAACTTATATAATCTGGTGGAAGTAAAATCTATTAGGCCCTCTGACCAATAAAATAAACACATACCTAAGCCAAAAGCACAACAAACTCAAATGTTTAGTCAGTTATGATCCCACCATAGACAGTAATAAATGCCATATTTTTTCCTGAGCAGATTTTGATGTCACTGTATTATTTGTCTATAATTCTTTGGGAAAAGAGATCAACATCCAGTAGTTGATTATTCACCACAATCACAGCAGATGGTTTATGAGTCAACTCCCTTATGAATATAAATCTATTCCTTCTTTAGTCTATTCCTTCTATAGAGAAAATTTTAAAGAATCCATCATAGATTTGGATAGCATTATGCTTCTCTTTATAGATAGTCCTCGCTTAGCAACCATAACTGGGACCAGCAACTCCATCACTAAGTGCTGCAGTTGCTAAGCAAAAATCATGTGACCATGACAGTCTTATGACCTCACTATCCCTTAAGTGAAACATCATGCAACTGTGACATATTTTATGTTTGCCTTCTGTATTTAACTCTGCTTGTTGCAAGAAAGTGGTGAAGCACAACGATGGTGATCATATGATTGTAGGACACTGCATCAGTTATAAATATGAAGATTGGTTGCAAAAGCAATTTTTTTACACTGTTGCAACGTCCAACGATTATTAAATAAGGACTGGCTGTACTATGCTTTGGTAGTGAAGGTTTTTAAAATTAAGAGAAGTGGTATAAAGTGCTTCCTGTAGGTGGCAGTACATTTCCAGTTAACTTAGTAAAATCTGCTTGTTCTAAGTGATATTTCATTGGACTAAACTGATTTTGCCAAGCAGAGTCAGACCCAGTTCATACTTGCATGGGAATCTTCTAGAAAATAACAGGGCTGTAGGTTAGACTGGGGTATGCTGTACGGCTTCTAAAAAAACTGTACGGTTGTGTTCATGAAACCAGGAGGAATCAAGTCTGACTTGAAGACAGTGCCTTTTTGGTCTACCTTTCTAAACAAGCATCTTACAGCATTTAAGCCTATAACAAAGACATATGATAATTAATTTCTTATTAACATAGTGCTTATGACTTTATTTTAAAGACTAGAGGATGAAATAGTTTCAATCATTTAAATTTTTAGACTGCAATTTTACTGGGAGGAATATTATTGAAACTATATTGCAGCAGATCCCTTGGCTCAACACAAAGATTTTTAAGCATTTATCATTCACTCCTGGTTGTACTAATTAGCCCATTAATGAAATCTTTAAAGATTCACCTTTGGATTTCCACACTGATCACACTTTGCATATTTAGCTGAAACAAAGAAGAATGAATTAGTTTTCAGGTTATTTCAAACATTTCCCCTAGAAAGTGACATACAATTTCTATCTCTTGAATTTAAAATCAATTCTGGGAAAAAAATAGTAAAAGAGATTTTTAAAGTACCCTAATTTAAATAAAAAGCCAGGAAGAGATGCTGGCCATGAAAAAAATACAACACCTGTTGAAGGCAACATCTTTTATAAAGCTAACAGGATTACAAAAGAGCGGGATATTTCTGCTTGCAACTCTTTTGCAATATTCAGTTGGCCTAATTAAGATGTTGCCTCAAATAGCTTTTGAAATTAAATGTCTACTATTAGCTAAAAGACCTAACAAATTTATTGAAGAGAAAAAAAATAGAGAGAGCAAGTCAACTAAGGATTACATTTGTCAGTTAAAACTGTTCTTATAAAGAGACTTTGAACAACACTTAAAAACATTCCACAACCAACAGAGGATCCACTCATGGAAAATGCTTAGTGCTTTTGTTCTGTCCCAAAATTTCAGGAATATCAAAATTTGTGATGCAATTACTCCTTTAACATGGTAGCATGCATTTTTATTTAACCATTAAAAACAGACAAGCATAAAAAAAAGAAAAAAAATATTAGTAAGTAAACAGAGAAATTGTAAAAGTTGAATAATTGGTACTCAATATATTGTTGATAAAGGATTAACCATAAAAAGCCGAATGCACTGAATTACTTTAAACAAAAAGCAACATTTTTGGGGGTCTTTTTACAGCTCTGAGTTGAAAGCTGATTTTATGCTTGTCTATTTTTATTGCTTAAAGATAAGTCATCCAATAGAAATAAAGGAAAAAAAAATTATTGATAGATTAATTAACTTATTGATATTCATTGTTAATGAAAGATTTAGTTTCTAACTTCCCTTTTGTTATATTCTGGTATGTAATATTTATAAAGATTTAAATTGGTCAACTATTTCTAACTTCAGATCTTTTAATTAATTCTTTTTCCCATTTAAAAAACATACTCTAAATGTTTAAATTTGCCATGCTGTATAATTATACACTGAAATTGTTCTTGCTTGAATTTAGTCAAACTTCTATTGTGAATATATGCTGTTAATTCTCCCATTGTTGCATATTCTCCAAGTTTAAATTCCCAGTCTGACACCATTGGAAATCTCTTTTTTCCAAAGTTGCACTAAATTTATCCTTGGGACGGTTAATATGGATGTTAGTACATTGTGGTATTTTTGTTGTTAGGTCCTGGAACTATGCCTAATTTTTAAAAAAAGGATGGTCTCAATTCAAAATTTAGTTTCCAAACATTTCTAAATAGTACCATCTACAAATAGCCCTATTTGTCTGTCTATTCAAAGGAGCTGAACAGCATTGAAACAGTGGACTTATAGCAATAGTACTTAGACTTATGTACCGCTTTATAGTACTTTACAGCTCTCTCTGAGCGGTTTACAGAGCCAGCATATTGCCCCCAACAATTTAGGTCCTCATTTTACCCACCTCAGAAGGGTGGAAAGCTGAGTAAACCTGGTGGGATTTGAACTGCCAAATTGCAGGCAGCCGGCTGGCAGCAGAAGTAATCTGCAATACTGCACCCTAACCACTGCGCCGAGGCTCTTTATGACTCATACTTGGAGTTGTTACCGTACCCCTTGCAGTCATATGATCAAAATTTGGGTGCTTGGCAGCATGCCCACACTTACAACCACAGGGGCATCGCAATTGCAACTCCTCCCCATCTTTCCCTCCTTTTGGCTATCTCGCTTCCCAGGTGTTGTGAGAATGGATGTGCTATTTAAAGAATGGCAGACTTACCCATTCCCATGAGATCAGGCTAAGACAAGGTTTCTGAAGCATAATCAGAAGGGATGTGCAGCTTGGAGGAGGAATGGCACACCCAGCGTGAAGAATATGATCTTCTGAAGCACTGCGAGAACTGGGCTCCTGCCATTCTCCAAATAGGAGGGTATTCCCCTGCCACTGTTCTTTAATTGCTCTTCAAATGCAGCAAATACAAAACTCTGGCAGCTTTCGACCCTCTCTCTCCCAGCACAGCAATGGCATCTACTCCTTTATTGTCCTACCTGGTGCTAAGAAATCCCCATCCCTCTATCTACCCTTGCCATGCACTTAAATACAAAGAGGGACTATTTGTTTAATTGCAGAGTCCCCACATTTTCCAAATGTTTATTTGGTGACCCATAGTGGCAGAAATTTTGAGAGATGCTGTTCCCTATGCTTGAAAAGAGATATTTTAGAAACATAAATGTCTGATGCTCCTATTTTTAGTACAGTTATACCCATCGACTATATTCTATACAGCTTTATAACTTACGTTTTAATGAGGGATCAAAGCTTTTGTTGGGATTCCTTAACTTCTTCTTTTGTTTGTTTTTTGAGAGAGAATCGGAGTTCCCATCATCTTCTTCCTCCAGAGCTCGTTTCCCCCGAGTAGTTCCTTCTACGCCAGATGGGGCATTTTTGTTGCACATTTCCTTAGGCCTGTGAAGGTTGAATATGAAAACATCTAAAATACAAGGCAACAATTATTTTCTTTGCTAATACCACCAATTTAGGACCCTATAGAAGCTCCTTAAAAATAACAAAGCAGAGACACATGTTCTCCTGCCATCTTGGTTCCATTGTAGAAAAGATAATATGAGAGATCATGTGAGAGAAAACTGACTGGATAAACAGTGACGAATATCAGTTACGAAGATTAAAGAGTATACCAAATAAGTTTTTCAAAAAATTTGCTTCAACATCAACTCCTTCAAAAATGTTGTTGCTAACAATGTTCCTCTTTACTGTTTTAATTAACAAAGAAAGTTGAGGACATCCATTTATGTTATTTCCAAGTAGCTAGGCCCCATAAAGCAATTCCACTAAGTGTGAATAGAAATACCTTTCTCTCTTGCATTAGAGTGGGTCAAGCCTAGAGGAAAATGCTCGGACCGAAGGAGTAACATACATGCACACCTCAATACATACAAGGATGGCTATTCAGAGGAAAAATATCACCTGTTGTAATTATCATTACAGCTCTTGTTACACGGCAGAGCGGAAGAAAAGTCAAGAGTGTGATGGACAGGCTTCTTAAGTTATCATTCCAGTACTATGTTCCTTCATCTTGAGGATTACTGTGATAAAGTGTATATATTGCACAAATTAACAATGCAATATAAGCACTCACCCTGGTCTTAAATATGGCTGACAAATCCAGTGAAAGAAAGGTAATCCTCCCTTTGGCTTCTCTTCTTCCTTCAAATGCGCTATTTCTTCCTATATAGAGAGCAGAAACAATGACAAATTCAATTTTTATAGGGAAGAACCACCCTAGCCTGATAGAGCAAAAATGAAAATAAAAACAATGCATACAACCAATACCTAATAATGTATTAAGCCAGCTTTTCCAGATTTGTGGGCTGGCAGGGGGAGGGGTAGAGGGGATGGTTCCGCATGAGCGGCGCGCAAGCACGCACACGTAGGTCCATTTAAGTGAGTACTGGGCACGCATGCCTGTCGCACAAATGGCGCATGTGTACACGTGCTCACCCTCTGCTTATGCAAGTGGGTTTTCAATGCACACGCTTGCCTGTCCGTTCCGCTGTCTGACTCCAAATGGCTCGAGGCCAAGTAGTGGGTCACAGCCCGGGTAGTCATGGCTGTTCCCACGATTGTGTTTCCTTGGAGCAAGGCTGTCAAACTCCTGGCCCACGGGCCAGATGTGTCGCTCATTGGCCATGCCCACGTCCTGTTTAGTGAAGGGAAAAAAGTCCCGACACGTCACGTGATGCCACTGTGATGACATGAGTTTGACATCCCTGCTTTGGAGGATGAAGAAACTTCAAATGCCTTAAATAAAAGTAACACTAAGTGGGTAATCCTGAAGGTTAGTGTAGTAATTTAGATCAAGCACTGTTCACTTTCTTGGATAGGGAATTTTGAGAAATGACAGCATGCTGGAATAACAACCCTCATCACAAAAGGTAAGCCAGCCATTTAGCAGAAGTTGTCCCCACCATTCATTCACCCTGCCTCTTTTTCCTACTCACCATTAACCTTACACACAAGTGCTGTAACTCTAAGAATCAACTCCCAGCTCTTATTCTTTCTTACACATTCCTTTACCCTTACTCACACAAAGACACCAAAACAAATTTATTCCAACTCCCTACTGCTAATCTCTGCCCTCCCCATACTTTCTGCACGCCCCTTAGCCCTATCAACAATAGCAACGGCAGAGCCCACTTTCCTTTTTTGCCTCCCTTTTCTATTTTTAGTAAGTCTCCAAGCGGACCACCTGTATAGCCACCTACTTGCTACCTCTATTTTTTAAGAAACCCAGTGGGCCCGGCTGGAGCCCAAGAGCAATAGGAAGAAATAAAGAAAGCAACTGGTTAAAATCTGCTGCAATTATTACACGCTTTCAGTAATAAGAAATTGTTAAGAAAATTCATCTTATCTTGTTTGACAAACGAGAGGTCCTATAGTACCAAACTTTTCACCATGAAAAGTTTGGGGCTATTGCAACACTCAAAGCATCAGCTGGTACCTGGCAATGCAACTTCAGCTCCCTGTTGACAGCCACGAGTCCTTCCAGTGTTTTCACTTTTGCTAATTCATCACGTAGCTGCTGGTGAACCTGCAACCTGAGGGAAACGAACACAAGTCGTAAAGAGGAGATTTCAGTCTAATCTTAGCAGATGAGATGTACAGCTTCAGTTCTCCACTGCCATGTGATTCCGTTCCTTACACCAATGGGGGTGGAAATCCGCTGTGAGATAAAATACTACGAACAGCAGAACAGCAGAATCACTCACGTGTGATGCCAAAGCTTGAAGAGATGAGCTCTGACATAGGACAACGGGCAAGGATAATGCTGTACTATTTCTAGGTATTCCTCAGCCACCTCCCAGACGACAGGATTTCTTCCTTCAAACAAAGCGGGATTATGAAGATTGCCCTCTAAAAAAAAGGAAAAAAAAAATTTTTTTAAAAAAGGGTAAGCAGTTTGGCCTTAACTGATAGAGCATGAAGGATTCCCAGTGGGAATTAGCTGGTGCTGCTGGGAGTTAGAGAGCAAGTTAAGCACTTCCTTCTCTTGCTTCCAAACTTGTCATCCAAATATTCCATAGTGCCTCTGAATCACACTTTGGAAACCCGAATTTGTGACTAAATTATAGGTAGTCCTCGCTTACTGACTGTTCATTCAGCTACTGCTCAAAGTTGCGACAGAGCTGAAAAAGGAAAATGTCAACTGGTCCTTGAATTTGTAGCTGCTGTAGCTGACCGTGTTCCTCATGGTCATGTGATCATGGTTTGGGAACTTGACATCTAGCAAGCAGTTATGATGGGTGCAGCATTACATGATCACGGGATTGCAATGAACTCCACAACTGGCTTCCAACCAGCAAGTGAATGCGAAAGCCAGCAGGAAATTCTAAGTTGCGGTATTATCATGTCATGCTTAATAACATGCATGATTCACTTCACAACCGCAGCTGATGAGGTCAGTTGGCGATTGTTATGTGATGTTTCATGTTAAAACTGCATTGCTTAGTAATCGAGTTGCCAGTCCCAATTATGATTGATGAGGACTAACTGTATGTTGCTCACTCATCCATATTTCTCAACACGAAATTAAAATCTATTTCTTGCTATTTCAGAACAATAGAGGTTGTTTTAATCTATTATTTTACCTCCTCTGTGAAATTAGTGAAGCCTTATTTATCTGATATTCCCATGAACTTCATAGTTAGCGTAGTTAGTTGACTAGCCTCAATCCCTCAACTATCCCAACTTTTCAAAATTAAGACTTCAATTACTTTCATTAGTATTAATAGGGAGGGGTGTACAAAATGTTTCATGTTAAACTGCTTTCAAGCACGAGTTTTGCAAAATGGGCTGTTTCACACATTGTGGAAGCATTTCAAGTTCAAAATACTCATTAGCCGCCCATATCTGCTTGATAGCGAGATGAGTGGCACATAAATTTAATAAATAAATTAAATACATAAATTTCAATACCTCTTGACTGCTTGAAAGCAGGACGCTTTGCAAAATTTTGTGATCAAACTATTTTGAGATGAACCATTTTCACACTCCTGGACAATCACCAATGTTTCAGGAAAAGCACTTCTCTTCCAGAATCCAAATGCAAGCTAAGAGGTGTTAATATGTATATACAACCGTATTTCATATCTTTTGTTTCTCCATCTAAAACAATAGATTTTATATGCAAACTCAAATTCATATTTAAATACACTATTCAATAAGCATGTTATAATAGCCAGACATTCAACTCTTTTATGGCAGATGTCTTCAAACTGTGCTCCGTGGAACCCAGGGCTCCCCAACAACTTATTATGGTCCCTTGAAAGACTAAGAGGTTGAGGGGGGGAAAAAGACCATTTGAACCCAGCCAATTTTCTATCACTGGAACTTTACTACCAAATCAGGGGGTCCAGGAGTTTTTTTTAAAAAAAAAACTTGGCCTGCAAACCACTAAAAAACCCCTCTTCTTGCACAGCATTAATGACCTCCTCTGCTTTTTAAACTAAAGCAATATGCATTCCAAAGGATGTACGGTTAAGTCTTCATGCCATGAATGATGCCCATGTCTCCTTCAGAGTCACCTTATCATTAGAAAAGCATTTTTTTCCTATTAAGGTCTCCTATTAATGCAGATGCATTCTTTCATCAAGATTCCATGTAATGCCTATGCACCCTTGGAGCTCTTGTTCCTGGCTCATCTGGATTTAAGAGACCAACGTCTCTGCTGACTGCCAGGGGTTCAATCCTCACCGGCTCAAGGTTGACTCAGCTTTCCATCCTTCCGAGGTTGGTAAAATGAGGACCCAGACTGTTGCTGACTCTGTAAACCCCTTAGAGAGGGCTGTAAAGCACCAGGAAGCGGTATATAAGTCTAAGTGCTATTGCTATTAACTGCTAGCTTTAGAAATTAATCATTTTGAATCCTCTTCAGTTGTTGGTGCCTTTTGTGTGTGTTATCCACTACAGTAACTATCCTATTTTTCTAATGGTCAATATTAATGTTTGGATGTGTCACCAAGTCTTTATGGTAGATTGGAAGAAACAACAACATGAATAGCAATGAGAAACCCACTTCAATATTGTTGCAAGAATATTATATCACTATGTCCCAAAAGTTACCAGGAGTCTTGACAGAAGATTATGTTTATCGTATTTGGCATCGCTGATCTCTGCTCGGAAGATTTAAATCACTGTTTTAAAGGATAATGAAAGCCACAAACAGCAGATAGCCACACTAGCAGCAAGAGTACTTGGTATCATTTAACCTCAACAGTGAGATTGAACAGTTTCTTGTTCTTTCCTACCTGCGCTCATCACGCCCTGAACTCCTGTCTTCTGAATACACCGTTCCACATCTTTGAGGTATTGAATGTTCCCATTTGCAAAAACAGGGATTTTTACAGCCTTTCTATGACAGCAAATGGAAAAGGAAAGGTAATTCATAAATAATAGAAATCAAAAACTTTTAAGAGCAGCAAACTCTTAAGGCTCACCAGATAATATTTTCTTTAAATTGAAGGCTTTCAGTGCCCAGAAAAAAACCTTCTTGACTAACACTGAACTTGAGGACCAAAAACAGGGATCTTGTCTCTCCCTTCCAAGTTACAATATTCCTTCCAAGATAAAATATTCAAGTCCTACTGATAATTACGTGTGTTCAGAAAACTAAAGGGCAGAACCCTGTGGCCTTTTCCGTTGGTCAAGATCTCATAGTTCAAGAACAGATAGTCAAAAAAGAATAACAGGAAAAGAAAATTGACTTAAATGCCAAGCGGCTCAATTTCATTTCATTCTGGCTGTGAGAAACTAATCTCCTGCCTTTCTTATAGCCCCTCTATTACTCTTCTCTAATGAGTCTCGCCTTCTGCAGAAAGTAAATTTAAAGACATTGTCCATTTCTTTGTTTTAATTCATGTGGGCCCATTGGGAGGCAGTAATTATCTAAAAGATGAGATATAAATGCAGTGAATCAATCTATATGCATTCAGAAGTACAGGGATCCTTTCCCAGGTTGCCTATGGGTATTTACCTCACAGACTGTATGTGCTCCCAGGAAGCCACACCAACAAGAGGTCCCTTCTGTTCTTTAGTGCGCCCATGGACAGTTAGAAGCTACAACAAAATTGTATTTGTCTTTCAGTGTGAATGAGACAAACAATCTTAGAAAATATTTCATTCTCTGTAATGCTGGGGGTTCTTTTAACAAATAGTCAGGAATGCCAAATTCCACATCTAATTTCTTCAGATGACATTACAGATAGTCCTCAACTTACAACCACAACTGACGCTGAAATTTCTGTTGCTAAGCAAGGCAGTTGCTAAGTGAATTTTGCCCCATTTTATAACTTTTTTGTCACACTTGTTAAACAAATCACTGCAGTTGTTAAGTGAATCATGCAATCATTAAGTGAATCTGCTTCCCCCATTGACCTTGCTTGTTGGAAGCCAGCTGGGAAGGTTACAAATGGTGATCACATGACCTCCAAACACTGCAATGTCATAAATATACACCAATTGTCAAAGGCTCAAATTTTGATCATGTGACCATGAGGATCTTGCAATAGTCATAAGTGTGAAAAGTGGTCATGACTCATAAGTAACTTTTTTCAGTGCCACTGTAACTTTGAATGGTTACTAAGCGAACGGTTGTATGTTGAGGACTACTTGCACAGGTAGTCCTTTCTTAACAAACACAAATGGGACTGGCAACTCCATCATTAAGCAATGTGACAGTTAAGCAACAACACATCATGTGATCATAATGGACTTATGACCTCACTTTCACTGTGGTCATTAAGCAGATCACCTATGGTAATGAAGCAAGATGTCATGTGACTGCAACTTGCAATTTCACTGCCAGCTTCTCCATTGATGGAAGCCAGCTGTGAAGTGCATAAATACCATAGAAAACGTGACCTTGAGATGCTGCAACAACTGGAAATACCAGCCAGTTGCAAAGTGTTTGAAACTCTATCACATGTCTATTGGGATGCTGTAATGGTCAGAAGTATAAGGAACAATCATAAAGCGACTTTTTCAGTTCCATCATCACTTTGAATAGTGGCTAAACAGGGCAGTTGTTAAGCGAGGACTATTTGTATCTTTTTCCTCATGTACTAAATAAGCTTATTGGAACATGGAACCTCTATATCTATTTTATCTAAGAAGATTAATAACTTGTTACTGACATCAAACCACATTAAATATCTTGACTTTTGTGCTATTATATTGCAAATACCTCCTAGTTAGAGGGATGAGAGAAGCAGTATATTGGCCATATTAGATATCCTGAGCTAAATCTGAGCTTTAATTGCATTTGTCATACATGCCGAAATTCATCAGTATTAATCTTAGTATGGTATTAACTAGGCAGAATGCTGCATATGGCAAGAGTATGACTAAGGCCTGTAACATCACACCTAAATGACTGTGGGCGATTTGAAAACCCAGAACCTATGCACTGCCATGCAAAGCGTTACACTATAATTCTATATTCTTGGCTCTGAACCCAAACAATTGTTATGTTAGCAGTAAATGTTAACTGATTTTGTAATGTAATGAGGAATAATCACAGACCAAGATAGTTGCATTTAATCAACAGACTGGACAACTGCAGGGAATTTCTAAACAATGCAGGGAATCAAACAAAGAACAAGTAATAGAATTTGCATACCTTGGTAGAATGTTTACAAAGGCTTAGAAAATGGAGAGGAAATGTTAAAATATGTAAATGCTGACAGACCGACCATGGGACTTAATGTTTCTGGGGTAGGAATAAATGTTTGTTGGAACAAGCAAAATTCACTATGGGTAATAGCATACATTTGCCCACTTCACTGCACAGAAATGAGAATTGGCTATGTTAAGAAAAACATGGAAACAAGTTAAATTCAGGGGAAAATGGATTACATAAAAACCAAGGGAGGTAAAATACGAACAGATGTGGTCAAGAATTAAAGAGTGCTTAACAAATGTGGGATGAACACCAAAGTGAGTAACCAGTATGAAAAACTATGCTGATGTGGTTTGATCATATATAGAGAGAATGAATATCAAATAGTCAAGCCAATACATATAAGTGAACAAACTTAGAAGAAAACTGGAAAGTAACAATTGAATAAATTTTATGTCATTCTCAAAAAGACAGAAGTTGAATCAACTAAAGGCAATGTATGAAACTATGCACAGATGTGGTGAAAGAAGGGGGTTTTCAAGAATAAAATGTGGAGAAGTAGAGTGAACAATATGAGTGTAAATTAACGTTTTCTCAAGTCTGATTTATGTCTTGGTTTACATTTTCCTTTCTATTTTTCTGAACTTTGTATAACAGTTAAGCTGAAAGAGAATAGCATGATAGATATGTACATACACATATAATTAATACGTCAAAACAGACCATAATGAATTCCTTACTTGACAACCAGCTTTCTCCAGCAATTGAGCATATTTCACAGTTTTACTAATTTCTGGGAAAACACGGATTTTGCATGTAATAGGTACAGAGAGCTTTTCATTAGCCAATGCAACTGGAAAACAAGAGAAAGAAACTGGTTGAATCCGGAAATTATATTACTAGCAGAACAAATAACTGCAATCCCATTTTCTGGTACTCTACATACATTAACCGCACAGCATACATTGCTGCATGTATACATTACTGCAGGAATAAATAACTACTAAGCCCTACTGTCTGTGTGTCAATTCTACGTTTGCAAAAATATTTTGTGGATGAAAGAACTGTCTATAGTGGATGGATAATCCACCATCTACTGTCTATAGTGTCAGCGACCCCAAAGCAATGATGTGCTTTAAAAATATGAGCCAAAGGCCTACCATATTGGTTACTGCACCATTTCAAGTCAGTGGCTGCTCTGCGTTGGGCAATTAGGAATCAGCTGCCAGTTCTATTTTATTTTATCATATTAGCTATAGTCTTCTTCTAGTCATAACTAGCAAGGCAACACACCCACAACTTTATGTGCAGCAGAAGTATGGGGATACAGTCCAGTTAACTGTTGCTGGAATTACCTTCCATCCAGCAAACCCTACAGAATTATTTTTAGTTGTATTGTCAAGACAGAGGGACCAGTTACCAAAATCTATGTTTATAACTTGCTGTGTCATCCAAACAGGATGGGTGCAGTGTTACGAATATTTTTTTACACAGGAGTCCCAAGGACAAATAGAATGCATTTTGGTTCTACTCTTCTCCCGTTCCATCCAATGTTCAAGAACTTTCAGGACTTACTCATTCTTTGGAGAAGGTCCCACTCCTCTTGCAGGAATGCTCCATAGTGACCTAAAAGAAAATCCAAAGAACTATGGCCTAACAGGAACTGGCCCAATGTTAGATACACAAAATAGCCACAGCACTTTCCTCTCCTCAGGCTCAATAATAAAGATGGAGAATATATTGGAGAAATAAAAAGATTAATTCTAGGGAAAAAAGAAGTGACAAATTAGACTAGAAAAAATGACTGAGCATGGCAAGCATAGAGGAAGTAGAAGATAATCTACAAGATGGCTTTTCCTAGAGAGTTCACAATGATAAGCATTTGTTTATGTAGTCAGAGGGAGTTAGGCTGGACTTGATGGCACTTTACTAACTCATTCCTTTCAAGGGAGGCTGGTCCTGCATAAATGTATGCAGTTTTGTGGTCTAAATTACTTTAGATTCCAACTTATGCATACCTCTTTTTGCAATCATCTGAGGACACCCCAGATTCAGGTCAACTGCATCACAGTAGTCTTGAGCTAACAAGGCAGCCTCAACAAACACTTCTGGATCATTGGCACAGAACTGTAAAAGAGATATACAAGCCAAATAGTAAGCTAGCATTTATTTTAACATCAAAATAACAGAAGCACTTAACACATTTATAAAAGTATCGGTCACTATACTATTAAATGCCTTCTATACTGTGTTATTAAGTATGACAAAATATTTTATATACTTGTCCTCCCCAATCTAAGTAATATTGTTCTGATTATAACTTTCCAGTTAAAAACTTTTTGATTCATCATGACAGCATTACCTTTTTCCCACAACTACCACCATGTGGGATAAGTTGACTGGGAGAGTGTGATTGGTCAAGTCATCTAATGAGTATGAGTGACTGAGGATGGGCTTGAACCTAAGTCTTGTCTTAGTCTAACATCTTAATACTTATATCACACATGCTGAGATTACAATTCTTAACACTATAGTGTCTGTGGATTATAAAAATTAGTCCTCGAGTGGGTGCATTAATTATTTTAAAATTACTTCTGAAATATTTATTGTTACACAATGAAGAAAAATGTACTGCACAACGAAGGTGTGAAAGCCCATTGAAATCATCTGGCCAGTATTACCTGTACAATCAAAGGTCTGTCTTCAGGGCACACTTCACAATACAAGTTTTCCTTACGATAATTGGCATCTCTGACAAAAACCTGAGCATGCAGCATAGGAGTATAACATAGGTGGGCCCCATGACGGCGGCTTAACAGTCTCCAAGCCAATTCGCTTTGATCCACCATGGGAGCAACCACAAAACGGGCCTCTCTCAGTGTGTTTTTCCAAAATTCAAAGCCCTTGGATTTGGGCATCATCCTTTCACTGGAAAGAAATACACACAGTAAAATTAATATCCCCTTATTCATCTTAGAAAGTAATTATAGCATACATTAACTGTATTCAACAACCGATATTGGTTTTTTCACATGGTACCCATTTACTATTGCAATCTATCATTTGTGTTGTTCTTAACACCTACATACAGTAATCAAATGCTCAACACTGAGCATTCAAAAGAAAAAAGATCCAGACTTCTCTTGTGCACTTAAAAGTATATTTGTTGTTGCTGCTCAGCCACTAAGTAATGTCCTACTCTTTGCAACCTCATGGACCACAGCATGCCAGACCCCCATCCTCCACCCCATCCTCCACCGTCTCCCCGAGTTTGCCCAAACTCATACCCACTGCCTCACCAACACTATCTCATCTTCTGCTGTCCCCTTCTCCTTTTGCCTTCAATCTACCCCAACAATCTATCCCAACATCAGGATCTTTTCCAGTGAGTCTTCTCTTCTCATTTGGTGGCCAAAGTATTTGAGCTTTACATACATACATACATACATACATACATACATACATACATACATACATACATACATACATACATACGAATGGAATGGGAATAGTAATAGGAATAGAATAGAGTAACAGAGTTGGAAGGGATCTTGGAGGTCTTCTAGTCCAACACCCTGCTCAGACAGGAAACTCTATACCATTTCAGACAAATGGTTGTCCAATCTCTTCTTAAAAACAGTATTGGAGCATTCACAACTTCTGGAGTTAAGTTGTTCAACTGATTAATTGTTCTGCCAGGAAATTTCTCCTTAGTTCTTGGTTGCTTATCTCCTCAATTAGTTTCCATCCATTGCTTCTTGTCTTGCCCTCAGGTGCTTTGGAGCATAAACTTGACTCCCTCTTCTTTGTGGCAACCCCTGAGATATTAGAATACTGCTATCGTGTCACCCTTAGTCCTTCTTTTCATTAAACTAGACATACCCAATTCCAAGAACTGTTCTTTATGTTTTAGCCTCCAGTCCCCTAGTCATCTTTGTTGCTCTTCTCCGCACTCTTTCTATAGTCTTTTTACAACATGGAAACCAAAACTGGATGCAGTGTGCAAAGTGTGGCCTTAACAAGGCATTATAAAGTGGTATTAACATCTCATGTGATCTTGATTGTATCCCTCTATTAATGCAGCCCAGAACCGTGTTGGCTTTTTTGGCAGCTGCAGCACTGCTGACTCATATTTAAGTGATCGTCCGCTACATAGCAACCATATTATTTAAATTATATACTTAACATTTGTTAACAAAATTGCTGAACAGCAAAGATTCTATAGTTTAGGAAGCATTTCCTACAATTTTTATATTCTATGATTACTAATTTATGATGTAGATCCTGCAGAATAATGCAGGATTATAAAGCAGGATTCTGTAAACCCTGCTTTATAATGCTACAACATACCACATTTTATTTTCCTTACTTGGTAATCTAACTTGCCCTACCAGAGCTTATTAATTTTATCTCGAGAATAAAGATCAAATTAAAGCAATGCTAACTAGAGAAACAGCCCTATGAATCACTTCTATTTTCTTGTCTGCACGAAAACCAGATCTGCCAGATCAAACCTTAAATATAAATGACGTGAGTTATTTCCTTCTCGGCTATGTTTCTTGTGTGTGAAAATCACCTATTTTGCAATTACCCTAGTTTCTCTTCCCCCCCCCCCCCGCCGCCGCCAAAATCTCTATTTTGCCCTGTGATCTGATAACGGCAAAGCCGGCATAACATTTTTGCAAGGCGAGGGAGCCAATCCCTGTATGACCGGATTGCCTTTTGATGGTGGCCGAGCATTAGTCTACACTAGGTCTAGCGGGGAAAGCCAGCTAGCTTACATAGGGAGACTTCCTATAATTATCTAAGAGAGGAAAGAGCGAGGGCTCTGTGTAGCTGCCTTGTTGTCTCCATACGGCAAGGGGAGCCCATGCCGGCTTCCATCTAGATTCACCTTTTTGAAAAGCGGCGGCGGCGGCAAGACGCTAAGTTACAAAGCGGGACCCCGCTCACGGTCCCGCCGCTTGGCCAAACCAGCCCAAGCCCCGAGCTCATCTCCCAGCCCCGCTCTTCAAAGAGGGCAGTCCTCTATACTAAAAACCAGGCCGGGAGCCCAGCCCGCCTTCCCTACTCCGGCGCCTCAGCCCCCAGCTCCCCCCGCCCGAGCCCTTCTTCTGCCGGAGCCCCGATTGCACTCCACCCCGAGAGACGCCGTGGCTGAGGCCGGGCGGGGCCATTAAGCCCCCCTCAGAGAACGCACCAGTCATTTCAGTCCGGCCCGCGTGGGAGGGCGTAACCTCGAACCGGCCCCCCTCGGAAACGACGGCGCGGAAGAAAGAGGCCGGGCGGCTTCTTCCCGGCCGCCGGGCAAAGCCTCCCTCCTCTGCCGGAAGGAAAAGCCACGAGAGGAACTTCCTGCCTTGATCGCGGGGCGATGCTTTTTAGCGCCGGTCCGGTATCTTATCTCACGACTCAACTTGTGCTTTAGCGCGTATGGGAATTCAGGCGATTGCCTTAATCAAGGACATCAGCGGTTAAATGACAGGAGCCGTCCTTCCCACTTCCCTGAAAGTTTAGAGTCGCTCCGTAGTACCGAGCTGAGGAAAGTCGGCTTCCCCGGAAGAGGGAATTGACGAAAAGAAATGTAGGGTTAGGGTTTCTGCTTACGAGGAAAGACTCGGTAGAGATTCTCCGTCAAGCAGGTGACAGAGCGCTAAATGAGTCTTTCCCCCGGAGGTGCTTTTTCTGGAGGCAACTGGACTTCTGCTCCGCAGGCTTTTAGCTATACAATTTGGGATGAACATCCTTTGAATGGTGTGGGAACAGGAATGGATTTCCAGGGGAAAAAATTGCAGAGGGCAGGAACCAGGAGCACTACTCAGGTGACCCCAGATAAGCCTCCAAGTGCTTCAACGACCCTCTCTAAAGGGATGCAAATGACCAGCTGCCTGCAAGGAATATAAATCCTTCCATTCCCCACTATCCTGTCAGAGCTGAAGAAGCTTCTGGAATGAGAAACGTTTTTTCTTCAAAAGGAAAAACAAGGCCGGTTGCCTCCAGAAAAAGCACCTTTGGGGGAGAGACTCATTTAGCGGTCTGCCGAAAAGTCAGCCAGCATCTCTCCTGGCTCCGTTTCAGGTCACTGTAGCCCTGTCACTTAATGGGTGGCAAAACCCAACAGATTTTATTCTCTTCTGAGATCGCCTTTCAACAGCATGGAGGCGGGGAGATGATATTCTGGCACAGCTGACAAAGAGTCTCAGGCTGGGATGGAGATGAAGGCAGTGTCCTAGGGGCAGAGCAGAAATATAATCTTCCCCAGAACGTTTTGTAGCATGGGCAGGATCAAGTGAGAAAGGGATAATACAGGTGGTCCTCGACGTATGGCCACAATTGAGCCCAACATTTATGTCGCGAAATGAGACATTTGTTAAGTGAATTTTGCTCCATTTTACAACCTTTGCCACTGTTGTTACGTAAATCACTGTGGTTGTTAAATTAGGAACACGGTTGTTTAGTGAATGGCTTTCCCATTGGCATTGCTTGTCAGAAGGCTACAAAAGGTGATCACATGACACCCCCCCCCAGGACACTGACTGTCATAAAGATGAGTCAGCTGTCAAGCATCTGAATTTTGATCACATGATCATTGGGATGCTGTAGTGGTCATAAGTATGTAAAAGTGTGAAAAACAGTCATAAGTCACTTTTTTTCAGTGCTGTAACTTTGAACTGTCACTAAATGAATTGTTGTAAATTGAAGACTACCGGTAGTTTTGCTCACTGAATTCTGAGATGGCTATTTTGTTGACATGTGAGATGCTCATGTCCTTTGTGCAGTATGACTAGAAAGAATCTCCTGATAGAGTGCCAAATGAAAGACAAGTATCTTTTTATTTAAAAGTATTTACTTTTATATTTTACATAATCAGAGAAGTATTTCAACCTCAAACTTCAGTATAATGATGATGCAGCATTGGCAACTCAGCAATGCTGCATTCCATTTCCTTAGTTTACTGCTTCATTTTTATATTCTTGATATCATTAGCCAAAGCATTGGATCCTTTTCAGATCTGATTGTTCGAGCCTAACCTTCAGATGATTCACTCTAATTGCTGGGATGAACAGTCTTATTTTGACATGGGAGACAACACAGGACATGGCTAATGACTGAAAGTGGAGACAGCGGACCTGAAATGCTTACTTTGTTATTTTGTTTTAGGGGCTTTGGGGAGAATTAGGGGCAAAACTGATATAAATATTTCTGGCCTGCCCATTTCAGGAGGCTCTGAGGACACCCATGGTATGCTAGTCCATGGGTTTGTAATCCCTGGCTTATGGTCAAGATACCCCATTACCAATAAATGCTGACATTAAGGGTCAGTCAGATCTAATGGTGAACTCTGACTTGTACTCTGCTGTCCATTGTGCTTGCAGCCTGAAATCACAGCACCAGGTAAAATGTAATTTCTAAAGTATAACCTGCTGTCTTGTTTTAGGTTTATACATTGTTTTAGGTCTCATGACTTCTATATCAAGTCAGCCTCCAATTTTGCTTTATCCTGAGTTTTGGTAAGATTTTGTCTGATAAGATAGCTAATATTACAGATAGTCCTCAATTATAGCTGCAATTGAGACTGGAATTTCTGTTGCTAAGTGACGCACTTATAAAGGTCAATGTTACATGTAACTGTCAGCGTTCCATCTAAGTTCCAATAACTCACTCAGCACTCAGATAAGAAGTAATCCAAGTAAGAATTTATTAAAGAAACCATGTTGGCACATCTGGGAAAAACCTGAATCTAAAGGCCCAGGTTTTTCCCCACCCAAAAGAG
>JANHFL010002834.1:53924-81083 GCA_032468155.1 Oxyrhabdium leporinum | reverse complement strand
TGCATAAACACAGCAGGTGCCCCCTGTAATCCAAACGGCATAACTTTAAACTGGAATTGCCCCAATGGACAGTTGAATGCTGTTTTCCACTCATCTCCTTCTTTGATACGTATTCGGTAATACGCTTCTCTCAAATCCAATTTCATAAACACTCTCCCTTTGCACAAATGGTTCAGCATATCCTTCATAAGGGGGACGGGGTAATTATTTTGCACACACACGGCGTTCATGCCCCTAAAATCCACACAGAACCTCATTTTTCCCCCTTCTTTTCTTTAAACAATACAGGAGCCGCTACTTTCGATTTCGCTGGCTCGATAAATCCATGAGCTAAATTGCTGTCAATGTACTTCCGCAATTCTGTCATTTCCTCCGGAGTCATGGAATACAGTTTTAGTTTTTGTAAAACTGCCCCTGGCTCCAGTTCTATAGCACAGCCCTTGTCAATATGGGGTGGAAGGATGTCACATTTCCCTTCATTAAAAATATCCAAGAGCTCACGATACTCTTTGGGGAACCGTTGCTCTCCTGGTAATTTTTCTCCAGCAGCTGATGCTTTAGCTGTAACCACATGTGTTTTGGGAGGAGGCGCCTTCCTGCTTTCCGGTGGAGGGGGTGGCAAAGGGCCCAAGCCCCTTATTATGATTTCCCGAAACTCGTCTTCCCATCTTATTGAAGGTGCCCACTTATCCAACCAGGATAATCCCAATATTACTAGCTCTGACATCTTTGGAGCCATGAAAATCCGACAAGCTCCCGATGTTCTCCAATTTCCATCTCAATTAATTCTGTAACTTGCTTTGAGGGGACACCTCCGATTAAGGACCCATTTACTTGTTGAAACCTAATGGGGTTTTTCAATGGTATAGTCTTTAGCCCCAAGTGTTCGACTAAGGGTTCCCCTATTAGGCATCTGGTGCAGCCCGTATCTATTATTGCCTTCAATTCTCCACTTTTCCCTGAACTCAGGGCAGTTAGCTTAATTTTTATGGAAAAAGGATGAATATCTCCACTCACCATCGGATTGTCCTCTCTGTGTTCACCTCTGGAGTCAACTCCACCAATTTTGCATCATCACTTTCCTCATTCAAGGGAGGCAAATCAGTTACTCTTCACGCTGCTTTCACTCCATCCAGTGGCTTCTTTGGAAGAATATTTTTCCTATCTGTCCCCCCAATTGATTCACAGGCAGGGGGGCTAGGCAATCTGCAGCTCGATGTCCTAGCTTGCCACATCAAAAGCAACTCAGGACAGCGTTGGGACTCCGGGAGAACCCCCCAGTGGTCCCCATCCTCAGTGGGGTTCTCTTCGGCCCACTTTTCTTAAATAGCCGCTCTTGCGGTATCATTCTTCCCTTCGAATACAAATTTTGGTCCATCACACATGCATTTCTGTACCAATCTTGCAACCTCTCGGGTAAGCCTCTGACATTGCACACACAAAGTCTTTCATGGGTCTCCTTCCCTGCTTCTTAGTTTTAATCAATTCTTCATTTTCTTCCTTCAGATCTGAATCATCGAATCTAGTTCGCATTCCCTCCATAAACTCATCATAATCATCTAGTTCTGGAGCTTTCTCATGATGAAGCTGGGCCACCCATTCCACAGCATCTCCCTCATTCATTCCCTCTGCGATTGCTCGGATTAGCTCTCGATCATCCTGGAATCGATCACAATTCCCCTCTATAAAATCTTGCACTCTAGCCACAAAATAGGCTAGCTTCCCAGGGGTCCCATCATAAGTCGCCCGGAATCTCGGGTTTTCTGCTCCTGGATGAGTGGGCGGTTGTCTTCTTGGAGGGAGGGGAATCTCAGGTCTAGCCACCTGTTCTTCCAGCTGATAAGCTGCCAGCCGATTGGGAATCTCAGGGGGTCTAGCTGGCGGATCTGGTTGAAATTGCACCCAACCATGCTCCGGATAGTATGCCCATCCCAACTGGAGGGCATCTCGAGGGGGCAGGGGTGCCATTGGCTGCTGCGGCAGCAGAGGTGTCTCACGTCTCCGTCTCTGTCTTCCCCCCTCGGAAGCTAATTGCTGCCCCAGCGGTTCAGAAATCTCACCTTCCGGCATTCCACAGTAGGGTCCCGTCTCCGATGTATCCATCTGCTCCGCTGGTTGGAAAGAAAACTTTGGTTGGTCAATAATCCTCTTCCACTGGGACTCTGATGTTCGTGGGGCTTTCGGTCCCACTTGCAGCTGTTTGATTTTTTCCGGTAACTCCATCAGAGATTGACTCCTCGACGGTGTCTGGAGTCCCCATTCTCCAGGGCTGGCAGAGGTTACGATCCACGGTTCACTCCAAGCCAGAATGGCCTTGACATTCTTAGAAAAAATATTATTTTCACTATAACACTTCTAACTACATGAGAAAGTACTTCCTCTCTATTTCTCATGTGTAAATTATGCGGCAGCCTGCAGAGGCCTCATTTTCATGGCTTCCAGGCTGACAGTAACATTGTGCTTTATGACTGCATCGCTTAGCAATGGCAATCCTGGTTGCAGTCATAACCCCAGAACTGTGTAGGTCATTAAATGAGGGCCTTACATGACCATATTGGAAGAGGTGGGAGACCAAGGCAAGCAGGCGGGCAGGTGAGAACTGTGGATGACAGCTAAGAGTGGGCAGGGAAATTCAGCAGGCAGATGCTAAAGAGTGCAGGCAGATACGATGGGCAGCACTACTAAGCATGGGTGGGTGTGCGGGTATCACAGGGAGCACTATATTGTGTTGGCAGGCACTATGGAATACAAGTGGGTGCCCAGGATGGGCAAGTGCTGTGGGCAAGTGCCACAGAGTGCAGGTAGATGTGGGTGCCCAGGCAGGCAAAAAAGTGACAGGAGCATAAGCAACTTACCTGTTAACTTTGCAAGTGAAAGTCACAATTGTGATCACATAACTACGGGACACTATAACAGTTGTAATTGTGAGGCAGTTGCCAAGCATTCAAATCGCAATAACCACAGGGATGCTGCAATAGCCACAACTTTGTGGCTAATAGCAAGTCCCCCTTGTTTAGCACCATCATAACTTTGAACCGTCTCTGAACGAGTGGCTGTAACCCGAGGACTACCATACATGGTCGCTATGATGCCTTTTAGTATGCAAAAGCATTAGCAGCCAGTGGTTTGGAATACAAGGTAGGAACTTCCTGACATGTCATTGTGCTATGGGATAAGATGGGAAGATGCAAATACTTTAAAGAGAAGCCTGAAGAGGAGGCATGGTAAATTGGATTGTGGTGAAATTATTGTAAATCCATCTACCTGGCAAGTGATATCATGCACTACCTGTGAGAATTTCAAACAGACAGCTTACTCAAGTACTATTTGTGACTCAACTGATTCTGACTACATAATGATTAATTTTACATTAATTTATACACACACCCAGTTATACAAGGGTGGCATTAGGAATTTGAGCAAATTCTGTTAAAAAATACTTAGTTACATAACCATATACACATATACCTACCTACCTACACACACATATATATATGTGTGTGTATATATATATATGTGTGTGTGTATATATGTGTGTGTGTATATATATATGTATATGTGTATATATGTGTGTATATATGTGTACACACACACATATATATACACACACATATATACATACACACATACATACATTATATACACATATATATATATACCGGTGCGTATATATATACGCACACAGAGCTAATTGCAAAATAGCTTTGGTAGAATATTTGGTTGCAAGAATTGTCATCCACTAAATTTATTTCTGCTACATTGTCCTAATTCAGAAATATGTATTTTATTTCTATCAACAAGAAGCATTCAAAAGTGAATCAGTGGTTCTTGCTAGACAATAGCTGTGGAGCAAGTGAAGATGCTTAAAAAGTGTAGTGAATATGTGTCGGGCTCTCTTTTTGTCCAAAGATTATCCAATGAATGAACTGAAGAGAAATTCAAACATGGCACAAATCATGCAACGTGCTTATATACTCTTTATGATGTTGTGTTAAAATGTTTTTACAAGCAGCCAGCAGAACCTTGCATTTTAGGAATTTAGTGCAAAAGCAATCTGGAATAATCTTATGGGTAATGTATTCAGTTTTGTTATTGTTTATTTGTTATGAGGCAGAATAATTTCTGATAATGTCCCTTTAAAACATATTTTAATACTGCTGGTATAATGGTTACCTCCAGAAGGAAATTTTCCTGTAAATACAGATAGTCTTCAACTTAACAACCACAATGGAGCTTAAAACTTCTGTTGCTAAGCAAGACAATTGAGTTGAGCTCCATTTTATGACCTTTTTTGCTGTGGTTGTTAAGTGAATCACTGGAGCAAAAAAGTGAATCACCATTGTTAAGTGGAGCATGTGGTTCTTAAGTAAATCTGGCTTCTCCCATTGACTTTGCTTGTCAAAAGCCTGCTGGGAAGGTTACAATTAGTGATCACATGACTGCAGAACAGTGCAACTGTCAAGTACATGCCAGTTGTCAAGTACCTGAATTTTGATCACGTGATCATACTGCAATGGTTGTGTGAAAAAACAGTCGTAAGTCACTGCTTTCATTGTTGTATCTTCGAATGGTCACTAAATGAATGGTTGTAAACCAAGGACAACCTGTACTTATAGTTATGCTCATATTTTGCATTGCTTGTCCTTTCAATTATATTATATATAAATGTTAGCCCTATTCTGCTATTGGAAGTGAAGGCAGCTAGAGCTTTCAAATTGTAAAAAATATTGTAACATAATTTTTGTTCTTACCAGCTTTAAATATTAAAGCAAATGGAAGACACAGATTAAGATACTTGGAAACATGTTTATGCAGTCAATCAACCACTCCAATCTGAATATATTGAGATCTATTTTTCTTTCCCCCCCCAAAAAAAAAAAGAAACCAAAAAAAGAGGAAGAAATGTAAAAATAGACAACGAACCATATGGCAGATTTAAAGTGTTTAATTCAAGAACAGCTGCAGAAAAAATATGCATAGTGTTTTTCCTAATGTAAACATAAAAAGGGGGAAAAGCACAAACACAATGGACATATTTTTCCCCCATTTTTTATTTCAAAGGACTTCTTAATTAAGAACTAAAAGCATGCATCTAGCTGCATGTCCACAGAGGATGGCTAGCCAACTCATTCTCAGCAAGTATGAAATGTGTGTGCCCTGATGGTAGTAAAACAATCCAGCTGAGGGACTGGACTCCAAGGAGTTTGGAGAGGCACTACAGTTCCTCTCATTGCTGGTTTTTCAGAGTATCTCCACTGTATCATTATTGCAGCAGAAATGCACTGACTCTTCTACAATCATCTCCAACACAAAAGAGGCAAAAATAAAAGAAGAAACGTAATCAACTCCAGTAATTTTTAAATTATTTTTTACATAGGAAGTTTTGCAGATATTGAAAATTACTACCAAGTTCTGCTTGAAGAATGGGGAAAGAAGGATTCAGATTCTTGTCAACAAGAAACTCTGTAAATCACAATTCTTAAAAGTTGCAAATAGGGAATAAACAAAGTAACCCAAAAGGAGATGTTGGCATCGGAAGAGTGTATATACTCAATTTAATTTATGCATTCCCAAATAAGTGAAAGGAAGTATTTAAAGTTTTGATCTCACTCTTGGCCAAAAAAGCATGCCATTACACATGCCCAGAATTACCATATCCTTACATCAAAACTTGAATAAGTTTTGGCAATTTCGCAAAAGAAGCCCATACTAAGTGAGGCAGAGAAAGGCTTTGCTTGTGTGGGGAACTTTCCTTTCCCTCTAAATGACAGGAGTTGAAAACAAATTTCAGTTTAATTATTTTTTAAAAAGATGATCAAGCAGGAGAAAAATATACTCCTAAATGGAGTATTTCATTCTTATTGTTTAGTCAGTTACAAATTAAAACAATGCACTTTTAGTAAAATAACAATGCAATAAATACCTAGACTATTTCAAATTAAAAATAATAGATACAAAAGAGCCTCAGTGGAATTAATGTATTGTTATTGCTACAGACTGACCCTTCACAGACATAGGTGTCTCCAAAATCAGTTGTAGCTTCCATCCTTGGTCACTGGACTTGGTTAATTCCATTATATCCTTTGGAATACTTCTAGACGACAATACAATACAATACATAGTACAACACACACATACACATATCTGCTCCTAATTTTGTTTCTCTGCCAAATGATGTAAATTGATGCCATCAGAATTGTTCCTTGCAACTGCGCAACAAGAATGTTACTGTACTGTAGAGAGATGCTGATCAATAAGACTCCCTAGGCTTGGCTGTAGAGCAGATGACAAAGTTCTTGGGGTTGTTATCTAGCCTTCAGAAGTATCTAGCCTTCTCGAACACTGTCCCGAGATTCTGCTAATGTGCTGTGAATGATCCCAATGATAGATTCAACGCCTTCTCCCTCTAGGACAGTACGATGGTCTCCTTCAACAACATGGACAAACACCTTCCCATCGCAGACCTGTAAAGGGTATAAAGATGTAGAAGAAAACATTACAAATTTCAGCCAGAAAAACTTGCTTGAGATCTTAATGTCCTTCCCTTGTAATATTGGCTCTTTTCTGTAGACTACTTCCCATATTTCTTTCCTTGATCTCTTTCAATCAGTCACAACAAAAGCAAGATCTTTTTGTTCCTATTTCTTTCACATATCCATTGTTAGAAACCATTAAACTATCTTTAGCTATAGCTATTACTGGGTAGATCGTGACTATATTTGCAAGAAATCAATAGAGTGGCATCATATATATATTTATAGTTGCTTCAAAGCCTGGCAGTGATGGAAGAGTGCCAAAAAAGGGCAAGAGAGAAAACGATACCATGTATATCTCATCCTGTGATTCACTATTCATTCTAACTTTAATGATGAAGAAAGAGAGAATCTTAATTTTACTTTTTTTAACTGATTCTTTTTCTGTGCACTATTTACCATATTTTTCGGTCTTTAGGAAACTCCGGACCATAAGACGCACATTAGCTTTAGAGGAGGAAAACAAGAAAAAAAAAATCTGCCTCTGCCTCCCAGCATCCATCTGGTATTCATCTGGCAAGGGTCCTTGAAGCAAACAGCCTGGTCAGCTTCAGCACGTTATCGCAGCCCCAGCAAGTGGCTCGTCAGGGTTCCACTCCGTTGCGCCCACTACTGGTGAGCCTGTGGCCCTGCCAATCAGTGGGCTGGCCAACCAGAAACGCTGCCATTATTGCCTCCTTCATGTCTGCTGCCTCTGCCAGGAATGCTGGAGCCTTTGCTGCCGAGCAGCTGATTGGTGGTTGGATTGGCCTCCCAGAATACCACCGATCAGCTGTTCTAGGCGGCGGGGATCACCGCCGTTTGCCGCCTATCGCTGCCCTCGAATGGGGGGCGGCGGCGAACGGTGGCAGCGATCCCCACCGCCTAGAACAGCTTATCAGCGGTATTCCGGGAGGCCAATCCAACCACCAATCAGCTTCTCGGCAGCGCAGGCTCCAGCATTCCCCGGCAGCGGTGAATGGCAGCAGCAACAGTTTGCTGCTGCTGCACCAACCCCCCTCCCCCCACCGCAATATTCGCTCCATAAGACGCACACATTTCCACCCACTTCTGGGGAGGGAGAAGAGAAGTGCATCTTATAGACTAAAAAATATGGTAGATAAGCTTTGGTGTGATTAGGAGTCACCTAGATGCTTGCAATTATTCCATTTTGGGAAGTATGGCAGTTAAGAATGAAAAGTGATTGTTCTTGAAAACCTCTTAAACACTTCAGATAAGAGTTCACAGTGATTTTGCATTCTAAATTTTCTTGGCTATCTAACTATTTTGGGAGAATCATGACATTTAGTAGGAGACAGGATGACGGATCAACATTTATACATGCTAAATCAATACGACTTATTTCTACCAGTAACACATCAGGAGTGCAGCTGACGTTTCTTTAAGATGAGAAAACCTTCTAGGTGAAAAGCCATATAATTGCGGTCATGTAATTTTTCAGACTAACCTCTGAAAGCCTGTAGTCTCCCCCAAGACCTTCTCCATACTCATTGTGGGTCTTTGCTTTCAGCAGTGTCACATTGCTGTGATATTTGGATTCTGGTACATACTTATCTGCTGCCTTTAGTTTGTTGTAAAAGGAAACAGCAGCAAAAGTGAGTGCCTCATGGCTGATATCTTTGTGATTTTGAGTAATCAAGTCTGCTGCAGTATTAGCACGAGCTTCCAAATTTGGTAGGGGCAAAAGAATCTCCAGCAACTGCAAATAGTACAGATACAAAATACAGTGTACTTATTAAAGGGAAATAACATACACATACACACTTACATTTATGTCTACATGCATGCATACGTTCTATAACAATGAACAGTATCAACTACCATTACCTTATTGTACTCCATGCCAGAGAACTGCTGGACAAAGGCACACATTGCTTCCGTCTCTGTTTCAGCTTCATTTCCTGGGGTTAGCTTGGCTCTGTAACTCTGGAAATGGGAAATGATTCAAAAGGTAATTTTCATGACAAGAATTTTAAACACACAGAACATAGTGATAAAACCCAAGAATTACAATTATTAGGAAACCACACACACGATAAAAATGGCTACTACACTTTGAATAAAAAGCTTGAGATAATTTGTAATAAGCATGAACTGTCCCAGAATAGGAATATTTCCCGAAGAATCCTGTGCCAAACAATGAGGTAACAATTGAATATTATGGCCACTAATTTGTATTACAGAAGACAATGTTGGAATACGAAATGAATTCATCCCATAAATGGATTGCTATGTGCACGTTCAACAAAATAGGTGCACGCTACTGCCTACTTGCCAAGTGGTCCTGGTAGATAGACCTAGCCTCTCTTACCTGAGTATGTGCTGCTACGTAGGAGTGAGAGCCATCCAGCAGGAAGAGGCTGTTGGGTAGGTAGGTAGGACTTTGCTGAGCTTGGAGCTGACAACACATTTCAAAGGCTACACAGGCACCAAAGGAGTATCCAGAAATTCGATAAGGGCCTTTTGGCTGTATCTCTTTTATACAGTTAATGTAATAGGATGCCAGGTTCTGTATACTGTCCAATGGAGCAGCTAATGATAGAAAACAACAAAGTTAAGAAAAAGAGTCAGGCACTCGACTAGCACATTTATAATCCCGAAATAAAAATCCAAGCCAGCCTAATGGGAATTTTGATAAAACATAGAATATATATATATAAAAAATCATATCGTTTGGAGATTCAATAAATGTGTTAAATACAGCTACCTTTGGTACACTGAAGCCCATAGCTTGGTATGTGGAGCTTTGAGGCAAGGCTGTTGAAGACAGTGATGGATCCTTCAATGGGATGAATAAGGAAGAGTGGAGACTCGGCGTTCTTCACCTCATTGAGTGGTATGATTGTTGGTCCATCTGGATTAACCAAGAGGCTAGTCAAATCCATGAGTTGCTCAGTCTGACCGCCTTTGGTTTCCTGGAATAATACTAAAGACAAGATATAGACACATTCATACCGTGAAGTACAAGGTTTATTAGATGGTCGGGCATGAGTCTAAATAATTTTTTAAAACTTTGACTTCTGAAGCACTAGGATTCAAGCCAACTCTAATTCAGAAATTCTGAGAATGGGTTCTCATATGGTTTTTCTTTTAGATAAAAGTCATCATACACCTGAAATTCAGACTGAGGCCACAGCATAGCTTAGGGTTTAATATTTTCCTGTTATACCATTTTCCTGTACTGGCTGGGCAAAAAACACAGTTTTATCTGCTTCTATCTTTTTTCTCTGTCACCATAGGTCAGGGGTGGGCAATTAATTTTCACAAGAGGCCACATGAGAAATTAAGACTGTTGCAGAGGGCCAAATAGGGGTGTGAAGGTGCTTAGGCGTGCATTAAACCAAAGAAAAAAAAAATAGCAGTCGCCTTCAAAATAAAAGCAATCCACAGGGTCAACCAAAGTGTTGGATGTGGCCTGGGGCTATAAAATACCCAAGTCTGTTTAGTTGATTAAACACACTTACTGTCCTGAGTCCCAGATTTAGAAGAAAATTCCCGTAGTTTGTTAATGGTAAGCAACCGTACATCTCTCATTGACATGACAATATCATAGTCCCGCTCCAGAGTCTGGCGGACTTCGACTCCCATCAGGGAATCCAAACCCAAATCAGCCAGAGAAGTGTCAGCATTCAGACTGTTCACATCACGGACACCTGAGGAAAAGAAAAGCTTGCTTAATGTCATATAGGCACAGCCCTTTTAGGCTGTCTCTTCAAGATTTAGCACTTGCTTGACAGCTTTCCTCATTTTCCTGACTTGGCATCTCTTGATTGGATTGCTATTATATAATTCTAATGGAATGCATGAAACATGATTTGAAATATGACAGCTGTCTTTTAGGCAATATTTAAAATACAATTATTTCAGTATGGTCAGCCACATTTCAACTTTTTGTATACACATTCTACAGATCATTTTGTTTAAAATTTAACTAGGGTATGGAATTGCAAAGAAAGGTCATTAACCCTTGAGAGAAGTCATCTGGGGATGAGAGGATATGGTGCAGAGTGGGATTCAGAACCAAAGAGATAGTTTGCTACACTGCATAACCTTTTCTGTACTATCCCATTTCTTCTCTGTCTTGCACTACACGTAGTTACACAGACATTTTAAGAGAAACTAAAACCTTGAGAGCTGCATATTCTCAGATGACATGACATCAGGCCCTCAGATTTCCATCCTAGCTTTTAGAAATGATAGAACTTGAAAAGCATTGGACGGCCCCTGACCCACCAGGGATGAAATATAAATGTATATGAAGCACATACAGATGAATGCAAAGGAGCTGGATTACTAATAATGAATTAATAAAGGTAAAATAAAAAGTGAAAGAGCTCAGCAATTGCTATATATACATAAACACAGGGCATTATTGTCCATCCAAGAGTCATAATTTGGAAAACAAAGCAATATTGCAGAAGAAGTGAGAGAGGAGGGAAGGGAGGAATGGAGAGAGGAGAATGGCAAAAGGGGAATGTTGCTTTCTCAGCAAAAAAACCTCCTTGCGTTTTAAAAAATCATGACTAGCATTTAAATCATGTTACAACATGAGCAGCTGGAAAGCCTACACTATTTCAGCAATTAATCATCCTTTTCACTTGTAACTCACTAAGTCATTTTATATTAATTTCTTATTTTAGAAACTCCAGCCTATGCATGTTCTTTATGGATAATTTGTGGTGTTATTTTGATTCTGGGCTTCAATTTCGGTATCTCTATAATATTTTCTGCCTTCTTTTATGTTTTCAAGAAGAGAGAAGTACTATATCAGTTCATGTCTTTCAGGTGCTCCTCTGCATTGCTCCAATTTCTTTCTCCCACATCTACTCTTACCTGATGTACAGCAACTTCAATTTCTCCATCTGTAACTTAGTAACATCTTCAGTACTAATCCCTATGGACACTTCCTGCAGAAGCTCTCCAACACTATGAAATCTTCTTCAGAAAATAACAGACCTGACTTCCTGCTAATTTCATAAGGGTAGGATGCATATTTAAATCAGATCGCAGTATACTTTGCAAACAGCTAAATGAAATTATGGAATAATAGCAATGGATAGTGTGAAAAAAAGGGATAAACAATAACACAGAAGCTGCATACAGAACTATTTCGAACCTACAATTAGCCTACTTAGTGTACAATACGTATTTTCCCCCTCCTTTGAGATGACATTGCTCCTCTGACATCAATCCTGTCTTCTGGCTCAGCATTTTCCCGGGGATTAGATGTCCCTGACCTTGCTGTTCTTTAGGAAAGCCTTAGAAATGTGGCTCTGCGAGTAAACTGCAGGCTGGGTGATTACTCACTGGAAGGCTGTGAGATTTTAAGTTTTTATATTCCTTGGGTGGGTTCTTATTTCGTTTTGGTGGCCTTAGAAATAAGCAAATACTTAAAAAAAGAAAAATCACAGTTCTACTACATGTTGTGATTCTCAGTGATACTAACCAAGAATGTGAGCAACAGCTTCCACAAGATCCCTCTGGTTACCTCCATCGTTTTTGGTCAACATTTTTTCTGCTAAGACAAAACTGGACATGACAGGGTGAGGCTGGTTGAGGAAGTGATCCAACACATCCAAGCATGAGCTGATCCTTTGGGGTAGAGTTCCCCCAATCACAGTGTCATTTGTGCCCATTGTCTCCAAAACAATTCCTACATCACCAATGGCACCCCACTGGATTGCTAGACCTGGAAGGAAAAAAGAAGGTGTAGTGGTTATTAAAGAGGACAGGCATAAAACAATAAGGGTATTATAAGTATTATAAGTATTATTGTTTATGAGCATAAGGATGTGGTAATGTGTGGGAGAAATCAGATGACATGTACTTAAGTATCTAATCTTGCTTTATGTCTTTATAAATCCAATTTGTCAAGGTGGAAAAATGATATAATTACCAGGAAGGCCATCATGTCGCCGCTGTTCACAGATACGTTCCATAGTAGAGTTGGCAAAACCGTAATTACTTTGACCAGCATTTCCTCTTCCGCAGCTTACTGAAGAGAAGGCTACAAAGTGATCCAGTTTGGGGCAGCTTTGGCGGGTTACTCTGGAATAAGAAAATAGACACGATTATTATTTATTTTCAAAGAGATCTTCCATTTGATCACCATTATTGGCTTTAAATTCTTCACATGCTATTCTTCACATGCTACTTACTGGTCCAAATTAAGTGTGCCTGAATACTTGGGTTTGTTGACTTCATAGAAAAGTTCTGGGGTCTGATTTTCTAGCATTGCATCTTTCAGCACCTATAGAAACAGAAAGAAATATGATCTCTCAGACTTCGAAAAATATCTTGCTCCCATTTCAAAACTATTATGCTATACAGTAAGGACCTATAATTATCTTTACAGTTAATGTGCATATTTTATGGAAATGAAAATAGTAACTATTGATTGGGAGGGGCAGATTAAAAAAGAATTAGGCAATCCGATAGCACAGGAGGCAAGAGTTAAACTTATCACCACCAGTTCTCAGACATATTAGCCCTTTGTCATGATTTAATATTCATGTTTTTAAGAAGGGCAAACAGTCTTTGAGGATAAAATCTAGACAGCTCTAACATAATGATCCAACCAAGATAATGTTGAAATATACATTAGTGTTTTCAATCAACCAATGTCAAATATATCTTTTTCCATGTTACTGCAATGTTCATTTTTTCCTTTCAATCTTTCCTCCCCAATTCAAACTCTAGGGGAAAAAAATTCATTTGATTACTTCTCTTTTTTGATGCACTATTTGATTAGGGTTTTGGCTGAGGAATGCTGAAGATTAGATATGGAGATATTCACTCACAGGTTAAGATAAGCTCATCTAATTAACACTTTCTGAATCACTATACAAACTGAAACAGCCACACTGCAAGAGCATTACACTTCATTACATTTCCAATTTTTTAAAAAAAACATATTCAAAATTGCATATATTTGGTAAAAAAAACCCCAAAACCTTTCATCAAATATGTCTGCCTCAAAAACTATGGTAGTAAAACAACATACCAAAAGTACTGTATCTGTTAAAAATGCTTGCCAAATTATGTACCCTAAGCAAAACTGTCTACAAAATATATATAAATTAAGAAGAGTATCTACAAAAAAGTACATTGTTTTTCAGGCACGCTTTTTTAAAATCTGAAAACTGATGAGAAAATAGGATAAAGCAAAGGTTAAAAAAATGGAAGAAAAAACAGACAAGGCTTTGGGGGGTGGAGGTCAGATCTTTCTGTTTCTAGAGTGGTCCACAATAAACAGTCAAATAAAATGAATCTGAAGAGAGTTAAAGAGCAGAGAAGAAATTAACAGAACTATGGCCATGCCGAGAGCCTGCCACTCACCATCGCCAAATTGAAAATACCCCCAACAGGTCCTAGTTGAGAAGCCTCTTGTATTAACTGCTGTGCTCCCTCAAGAGTAGCAACATCACTGGTTGACACAAGAACCTGGACTCCAAGCTGTTTCCATTCTTGCACTCGTTTAGCCTGATAACCTGAAAATCAGGAGAGTCTGAAATCTAGCTGCAGTTATGCTATATTTTTGGCCATAAAATCATCAACGCAATAAATATGAATTAGGCAAACTCCTGGAGATAGTGGAGGATGAGGGAGCTGGCGTGCTCTGCTCCGTGGGGTGGCAAAGAGTCAGACACAGCTTAGCAACTGAACGACAACAAAATTTACTTTTCCATTGTCTGCTGATGAAAATAAACAGAAGAAGCAGGAATTTCTCTTCTGTTTTACATGCACATAGATGTCTGATAACCAAACGGGGAAATAAATCAGTTTTTATGATCCTACTGATCCTACTGATCATCATAGAATACATCATTGTTTCTTTCTGAGATAAGTCTACCTTACTGGGAGATGGCAAAAATAACTTCTCAGAGAAAGATCAATTTTAGCATTTACTAATAACTGGAAACCCCCTTGTGGATTTTTTGAGGAAAAAAGAAAAAAAAAGAGCTTGTGATTTATGAGTTTGACCATTATTTGATGGAAAAAGGAAACTGTGATGTAACAATAGAGAGAGGGTAAAATATAAATGCATTTATAACCACTGGCAAAAAGATTGGAAGCTACTTCTTTGTATTTACTTTCCTTTTCTTTCCTACTTATACATCATTCTTCCTTATTTTCTTTTCATTTCTTTTCTCTAACATTTGTATTGCTTTTATCTTTTTTGTTAAAAATTTCTTCAATTAAAATATATATTTAAAAAAGAATCTTGTTACCAGGGATAACAGAAAATGAAGTCTTTGAGTGTGTGCAAAAACCTATGTTCAAAATATTGATGTGATTTTTTTTCCTTAGCACTTTAGCAGTACTTTTTCTATCTTTGCATGCAAGATCATAAAGGTGGTATAATTCACAGTTTAATTACATTAACTTCCATAATTTAATTTTTATTTCTGATTTTCCCTTCATTGAAAAGGATTTTTTTCTACAACTGGAAGAAACAAAAATACCACAACTGTCCTTTAAGTTGTGATTAGTATATTTTCCCTTTCCCTTGTTAGATCCTTTAAAAGTACATACACTCATTTTTTTGCTCGTGCTCCATATAAATTGCTAATTTCTTTTAGCAGTATGAAAAGTTTACCACACAACTATCTCACAATTCCATCTTAAGCTTTCTCAAACCACTCCTTGCTGTCTTGCCTCAAATGTAGCCTTTGCCAATCTGGAATCAGGGAACTCGGTCTTCCCTATTATTTGCTCAACGTACCTGTCCGGATGCCTGAACGAGATGTCAGCACCAACATTTTTGTCCCTCTTTCAACCAACCACTGTGCCAGTTCAAGCCCAAATCCTCCAAGGCCTCCTGTGATGATATATGACTTGTTTGATGGGCAAGATGTTCGGGAGATGGCTGGAATCGGTGTTAAACTAGTTTCTTTTCTAGGAGAGTTCTTCTCTTCTTCATGGATCTAGAAAAATAGCACAGCTATTTCATCATATAGGTCAAAACTGACTTATGCTTTCTCTCTTTTTTTAACAGAAATAGCACTAAATTAGTATAGTGGGAAAGGCTATCCTAGAGACATTATAATTGTAAATGGGTCATGTCTTGGTTTTAAAAGTTTTTCTTTATAAAATAGCAAGGATGCAACTGAGATGGGTGGCATATAAATATTATTACTATTATTATATTAGTAATAGTAATAATAAAAATATTCAATCGTATATTCTGGCAATATGGGAGTCTATAACAATTATCCCAATGCCCTTCTCAGCGCAGAAATTCAAATGAAATATCCCTATCCAGTTTTGTGTTTGAACATATCCAGGGAAAAGGAACATGCTATTTTCCTCAGTAATTGGTTCCACTGTTGGACTGTTCTGACTGTTAGGAAGTTTTCCTAACACAGCCAATCTTCCTGTAACAGTCTTTATTAATGTATCTCTGCAATTTGGGATGATAGACAGCAAGTTCTCAGCTTCTGCATGATACTCTACCATCTGAAATATGCTCTCTTGAGATTGTCTTTCTCATAGCAAAAAAATACCTTTCTCTGCACATATTCCATCTTCTCTGTCAGGTCCTTTTGAACCATGATATTTAATTCACAACACTCCCACAATTTATTAAGCAAGTTATCCAATAAAAAAATACAAACACAATCAATCTGGAAAATTGCTTCTTGACAAATCTAGTCAGTGGGTTCTAGTAATCACGGCCTTGTTTTCAAGGCACAGAAACAGTAATAATTTAAAGATCTGCTCTAAAATATTTTAACTCATCAATATTAGACTGATTAGCCTGAATCTTTAAATATCTTCCCTCACTTGTGAAAAAGGGGCATCCCCTCCTTGCAGTAATTTGATATTTCATCCATTCTCCAGGATTTTTCTTTTTTTTTAAGATAAGAGGAGGTTGGACAGACCATAAGCAAATTCCTTCAGTTCCTAGGAGGTTTGAGAGACTTTGAAAATTTGAGATACTATATTTGTATCAAGTTCAAACTGAATTCCCATTCCTTCAACCGCCTCTTCTCAACTGTCTGGTGAAATACATTCTATTTTCTGAGAAAACACTCAAAACAAAATAAGAGCTTGGGTAGATCTATCCTTTTGCTGTTAGTGCTATTTATTTTCATTATGTTGGCTTTATTAAATAGCTTTTTATTGATCTTTTTCTCTAGCTTTATTTTGACCATATCTGATGAGATAATTTGTTCTGTTTTGCTTAATTTATTTTATTAATCTGTATTTTAAACTTAATTAGGTTTTAAGAAGCTGCACAATATTCTGTTATTTTGTATGTTGTGTGTTACTTTATAATAAAATCCATAATTCAAATTCCACCCTGTTGTTATTACTTGCACCATGGTGTTTTCTATTTTGGATCTTACTATTGTTAAAATCCTTTTATAAAAAAGACATGGTTTCAATATACATAGTAATAAATATATAATAAATTCTAGCACTTTAGAAACACTACATACTAACTCAGCTTCTCCGTTCTTCAACTCATCCCCTCCCCTCCCCACTCCTTTTTTTACAGATATTCACAGCAGGTATCAGTATCCACAATTATACAGTACAGCTTTCACAAAGCCTTCTTGGATCGTACCTGGATTACCACTTTTCCAATGTGTTTTCCTTGTGCCATGTATCTGAAGGCAGCTTCTATAGCTTCTCTGTTAAATAAAGTAGTCTGCAAAGGTTTTACTACACCATTTTTAATGCCTTCTTCTAGCAGGTTGGATACTAATTCCCAGTCTTTGTTTTTGTCTTCAAAAATAGCATCTAACAGAATTCCATGAAAAGCCACGTTCTTCAGGAAAAGAGCCATTCCTATAAGAAGCAATGCAGTTATGAGTCTTCTATCTTAATGTAGCTTCTGCTGCCAGCAAAATTCTCATACATTTTTAAAACAATTAATAATGAACCAGAGGCAAAATCAGATCAGAAAAAAATTATGAAACTCTCATGTTTATGAAATGATTCCTATGAATTTAATTGAAATAAAACTTAATAAAACTTTAATAAAACTTTAATAAAATTTAAAAATTAGTTCTAGGGAAGTTCCACCCACATAACTCTTCTATTCAAAAAGTTAATTAAAAGCATTACTGATGCTTTTATTATGATGCTAAGAAAAAGATGTTTACGATAAGAGCTGTTTAAGACATCTGTTAGTGCCTGCTTTGATTGGTGTCATTCTTTTTTTATGCTTAAAGCAAGGTATAAATCCAAAAGGTATGACTAAATTTGTGCTACATCTGCCCAGTAGAGTCCAGAAATATCCTGCACATAGATATTCAGGCTGACAAATCTTACCAAGAGGTGTGTTATTTGACAGGTCATATTTGCCAATTTCCAAAAAGCGCCCATGACGAGCAAGGCAACGAAGACTGGCCTGGAGTTTCTCTTCTGATAAGGAGTTTAACACAAGGTCAACACCTGCAAAAATGTTCAGCAAAGTCAATAGAGTAGCCTATAAGATTTGCATTGCCTAGTCATCTACACTCTTTGCTTCTAATTAAAATTTCTAAACTGTAGCAGGATGTTTGCCTCCAGTATTTATACTTACCTCTGCCATTAGTAACTTTCAGTATGTGCTGTTCGAAAGAAGTATTTCGAGAATTGGCAAAGCTATTTGCATCAAGCTGAGGGAATCTTTTTTGGAGATATTCACGTTTCTCTTTGGAACCTGAAAACAGGAAAAATGTGTTTCTCTCAATTCAAATACCTTACAGGCACTTCCTTCTTCAGAGGCCTTTAAGGAAGACAGAGAATGCCATGAGCATCTACAGTGTGGGGGTCAAAATCTGAAAAATGGTGCTACAATAATGTGACTGAAACCTGTCCTTTTGTTATGAAAGTGCGATACTGACATAGATATCAAAGGGGTGGAACTTAGATCATCACACCTGCCATCTTGAAGATTTTGATTTTGATCCCTACCATTTCAGAGACACCATTGGATAATGCCAGCCACAGCACTGTTCTGATAAAGTGGCAGCTGATGATGGCTGAAGAGACATAGAAATTAATCTACTCCAATATTTTTTTTAAAAAGTCAATCTGTCCTTGTTTACTTCTCCCATGTTTAGTTTATATTATCAAATAAAGCATATATTTAAGGAGTAAAAGAAACATCGTTTTTCTCAGTTCTTCAAGTCATGTTTGTTTCTGAAAACAAATAACTTATTTATTCATTCATTCAATTTCTATAGCTGCCCATCTCAATCAATGGCTCTGAGCTGTTTACAATTCCAAAAGTATAAAACAATTAAAAATATTTTTAAAAATCCAAAATAAATAAACTGGCCAAGATATTTGGTCAGTTAACAGTAAACCCAGGAAATGGGACTTAACAAATTCAGACCCGCAGGCTCAGGAACACAGCTAGGATTTTAAAGACTTTTAAAAGGTCAACAGATTGGGGTCATTCTAAATTCTGAGTGGAGGTTATTCCACATTGTTTCCTAGGTTTTCATTCATTAGAGCAGAAAGCAAAGGTTACAAAGAGCTTTTAGAAAGAAAGGCTGAAGCAGTTGTTTGAAACAATGAAAGGGCAGCTACGTACCCACAGTGGCAAAGACCTGGCAGCCCATGCTTAGGGCAACAGCAACGGCAGCTTGGCCCACACCTCCTGAGGCTGAGTGGATGAGAACAGAGTCGCCCTGCTTCATGCCCCCTCGAACCACCAAGGAATAGTAAGCGGTCGTGTAAGCTACTGGCACAGAAGCTGCTTCTTCAAGGGTCCTGAAAAATGGGAAGAAGTTCTTTGAGACCTTCACACATCTATTTCCTGCCCTTCTCAGTTTTCATCATAACTCTTGTTGTGACGAAGAGAGGCAGCTTGGAATCTGCACTTTTCTTTCTCAAGGGGTCGTTCTAATATCTGTGCATATGACACCGTTTTAAAACTGAGTCTTTTCATCCAGAAGCAGAATCTCTCTTGTGGCGAGTGTGTTCTCCACTTGCAACTCTTTCTATACTAGCAGCTGACATTAAGAACGCTGTGGTAATGAAAAATTAGTGCCAGAAAACATTTGCTTGGTTGCTTTTTCCCTCCTCCCTGCATTCTTTCTTTACATAAGCCAGATCTGAACACGTTAATTTCCAGAATGTAATTTAAAAAAGTTCTTAAAGTAGGGTATATATTAACAGTCCTTTCAGTCTCTTAAACTTAGTTACCAGGACCTCCAGGTACTCATTGTCCTGCTTGGCAAAAGAATCCTAAGTAAAAGTTGGTGGGCTCCAATAAAATCTTTTTTTCCATACACATCCCAATCAAAAAAGCAATTACAGAAAAAACAGAGAAATGGGGAAATAGTTACTGATATTCTGTTTTTCTACAGAAGTGAAAAAGACTGACAATATTCTAAACCACTGTATGACAAATGCAATTAGAAAAAGAATGTTTGCTACCAATAATGTTTCCTACATTAAATCCCATTTGATTTTGCAAAAGTACGGATAGAATAGGGAGTGCAATATAACTAGACTTACCAGTGTTTTGGCACTTCCCACAGGAATCTCTTCTCACAGTCTACCACTGTAGCAAGTCCTTTAGCTGGTAGCAAACCCATTATTCTTTTCCCTGCAGGATCATATCCCGAGAACTCCATTCCTAACATGCATTGCTGCAGTGTCCAATTTCCTGAAAAAAAAAAAGACTGTTTCTATGAAACTGCTCCAAGAACATGCTACCGGCAGACATTTATGGACTTTAATGTCCATACTGATGTCTTAACCTTCCCATGCACATTGATGGTGGAAAAGAGATACATAAGTCAATTTTGATCTGCGACTGAGCATCCCCAGCTAGAAATTGCAATGGGAGAAAAGAATTTCTAATGTTTAAAAGTTTAGCATTTGACCGAGTGTATCTGACTTGTTCTGCCTATCAAAGCAGTAGCACTAACTTTTCCACTTCTGAGTTCAACCCACAGAAAGACTGGCAATTGCTTCAAATACATGACAACCCCTCCCCCATGACTTTCCAATTTCTCCTCGGGTAAGGTCACTGCTCTTCCCCAGAATTCTGATTTTGGCATGTAGAGTCATTGTTTGATAAGATTCTCCAGCAGGAACATTTTAAAGTGCCAATTGCAGGCAGTTTATCTCCAAGATAGGTACCTCATCAAGGAATCCCACTTGAAACTGGAGTTAATTTAAAAATGATCTTAATATTTTATTCGACACCAAAATGCTTCTTCAAAGTGTTTCTGAGGTGGAGTGGGTGTGGAGATTTTCACCCTATTCTTGTGATAGCCTATATGGATAAGACTCAGGAAGGATTCGGCTCACCTCTGATCTGATCCTATTCTTTACCTAATTTAGAACATTATTATGCTAATATCAAATTTCTTTGCTGAAGATATCCATTCTCCAATCATTTCTAAGATGTTGTATCAAGCCCTGCTTATACTATCTTAGCCAAAGAGTTAATCTAGATTATGAAGAAAATATATATAAAATAAAATAATTTATCTTAGGACACACATATATAATAGAAAACTTTTATATTTCCATAACTTTAGTATCATTGAAGACCCTTCATCCTGACAATGGGTTCTAATCATTAGGCAATAATTTAAGAACACTCAAGTGGAGATGAATCTCTGGAAATGTTTTTTATATAAAGCTGCTTTGTAACAAGCCACAGCACTAAATTATTTAACTGTTGTAATTGGTAACTAGTTTTCAAGGTCTTTCTGCAAACCATCATGTTCTCTATTACTATACTGTGCTGTGTTTTCATCTAGTTATCTATACTCAATTTTAAAGTAAGCATCTCTTTCATTTAACTGCTTCTAGATAATACATAATATGGTTCTCCAAGAAACAGGTGAATTAACGCATGCAAACTAAAATACTGCAAAGCCTCTGTTAAAACAAAAGCAACTTACCAGGAATAGCATCTGGAGAGAGTTTTCCTGTGGCCAACATAATGTCTCGGAAATTTAGAGATGCATAATGGATTTTGCATAGCTGGACACTGGGATTGCTCGTGCAAAAATGCTGAAGGGGGGAAGAAATCCAGCGAAGAGAGGAAAGATCCCCACGTGTCAAAACATTCACGAATGCATATTCAGTAACCTCTTGAGATTGAGCTGGAGGAGATTGGGAGATGTATAACTTAGCTTTCTTTTATTTTTACAGGTGGAAATGTGACAAACTTATTTTCCTCCTTAAACATTGGGAAAAGCCTGAGTTAATTAGTTAGAATGGAACATTCTATTCTAACATTCCCAAAGCTTTGGGTTTCTAAAGTAAACTCACTACAAGACAATTCACACCATTTGTACTGAAAAGGCATTCACTGTTACCCAGAGCTGAGACAAGAGTCACAAGAAGACTATTTACATTTATAAAGAATAGAGAGATTAAGTGAGAGACAGTGGAGCCTTTTGTGAGTACATGCTACATTTTGTAATAAAACTCACCTTGTTTTAATGGGAGATGTCTGAAAGAGCCCCATTTTCCATCACGGTAAATATTCATGACCAAATCATTCTGAAGAACTATTTGCATTTCTTTAGCAGAAGAGTTGGTGGGTGGGCTAGGAGAATCAGCATTCAGACTGGAGATGAAGAGGCACCTAAGAAGTAAAATACACCTTTTAGCCTATTCCTGATTTCTCCCAAGTAGCTTTAAGAAATGTATAGTGTCACTAAATATTATATTGTTCTACCTGATCCTGTGACCACCAGGTTCTTGACGGAGACAGTTCACCATACCAACAACTCCAGAAGTACCACAGTTATTTGCAGTCAACCACACAGAATGTTCAGAAGGCTCTGCTAGCATTTCCTGAAAGAGAAATATCTTATTTAGTTGTCATAGAATAGTGATTTCCATAATGTATAATATGAAATTAGCAACTCTCAAATTTCACAGGATTTGTATACTAAAAGTTGAAATCCTCTTAACTGACTGCTGTAAAATCTAGTTGGGAAACTTTAGAAAAAGAAAGAAAATCAAGTACTTCTCAGTTTTTACCTTCAAAGGTTCTATCCATTTATAATTGGTTTCATCCACCGGCAGGAAAACGGGCTTCCTGGCAGGAAGTGATCGGCGGCATAAGAAGATCGCTGCACCAAAAGAAGACCTTTTCACCGCTACCAAATTTAGACTAGCCTTCTTAAATAAGTTCTCCCATTCTACCTGCCAAACCAAGGAAAATTAGAATTATAGTAAATTACCTGTCATGTGATTCTTGAAGAGTAATCTTTCTCATTTGTTGTTTAATAAACAAATGTAAGTATACTGTTCTTCTGTTGCCAATCATTTAGTTTCTTACTGATGCTCTTACCTTTAACCTACCTGCTGCCTGCTACTTCTAGTACACTACATCACTAACCTGCCATTAAGAATATATTTAATGGTAACTTGTATAGAATAATCTAGGGTAGGAGTGTCAAACTCAAGGCCTACGGGCCGGATCTGGCCTGCAGGGTGCTTAAATCTGGCCCACAGGGCTGCCCTGGAAACAATAAAGGACCAGCCCGTGGTGCCTCTGTCAGCAAAAAACAGACTCCATTTTTGGCTGTGATGGCCTCCTGCAGCCCTCTGCCAGTGAAAACGGAACACAGGTGGGCCACACACACACCCCAGCTCCATTTTTGCTGGCAGAGGGCTACAGGTGGCTGCTGTGGCTGAAAACAGAGCCTCGATGAGTGATGTTGAGCTGGCCATGCCCCTGGCCATGCCCACCCCCCAAAGAAATAAAAAACAACCCTGATGAGGCCCTCAATCAAATTGAGTTTGGCATCCCTGATCTAGGGCTTGGGAGCCTGTGAAGTAAAAATACTTAAAATTATGTTTTATTGTATAATGATTGAAAAATAAATCTCAGAGAACTCAGTTGAATTATTAATGTAGAGGGGTTAGGCTATAGCCTAAGTCTTTCACACTGATGTGTACAAGCATTCATCTATCAATCTATTGCCTCTCCCCCACATTAGTCAATTTTACTGTACCTACTGGATACATCAAAATGGCTTCTTTTCATATTTAATTCTTGTAGGAATTATATCACTCAGGTAACTAGGATCAGAGCTTGGTCTTTTTCCAGGATACTGTCCTTATTTTATTATGTAAGGTGAAGAGTCACTTTCTAATCTTTGGAATGATGGATAAGAGATTTTTATTCCTGGCAGTCTGAGGTAGATAGTGACATGACTGATAGTTATTTAAATATATTATGGCTATTCTGCTCTAGACTTTAAAAACCTTTTAGACTACACAATGAATCCTCCCCCCCCCTTGAAATGTAAAAGAAAAAAAAAGTCCCCATTTGACATCTTTTAGATAGATGTGCCGAGTTGGCAGTTCCTAGAGTTCCCCAACCAGAAGAGCTGAGAGCTGGACAACACCATTCTGAAGCAGCAGCTGTAGAGAAATAGGAGGGCATATTTCATACCTGATTTAGAAGGCCTGGTTTATCTTGAAGCCCTGGGGATGTGAGAAAAGCTACTATTTCTCCTAAGGTTTCTCCTTTCAGAAGAGTGTGCAATAAGATAAAACCACCATCTTTCACTGTGGCTGCCATGTTAGAAAGCGTTTCGGCCGGCTTGCTGAGAGCATTCAGTGAGCAGTTGCATACTAGGAGATCAGCATTTGTCAAGCCTCCAGAAGGAGGACTGACAGGATCCCACTGCTCCATAGAGGCACCGATTTCCTGCAAATTGTTCTCGTGTAATGCCAGATTTTTTAGTACTCGGTCAGTGGCAGTGTAGTCTAGTTGCAGCATAGGCTGGGTGTTTAAGATGCTTGTAACTCGTGAAAATAGATGTCCATCTCCTGCTAGAGCCTGAAAGAGCAGAATAAAAGCGTGTGTGTATTTGTGTGTGTGTAGGTACACACACCACACACCACACACACAAAGGTAGTCCTTGTTCAACAACTGCCTCGTTTAGCAATTCTTTGCAGTTGCAACAGTGATGAAAAAGTGACTTTAGACTAATCCTTGTGTTTCCTTTCAAGAGGAAAGCCAAAGTAAGATCATATGCACAGTCATGGTTTCACTTATTGACTGCTTCAATTAATGATCTAGTTTCCGGTCTCAAATGTGATCGTTAAGCAAGGACTACCAGTAATAATGCATGGGAGAAACAAACCCATAGAAAGAACAAGTGAGACTGTAGAATTGTTCTATAGTTACCTCTATGATTTTCATCTTGTGACTGGTGATATTCTCCAGCACTACATCTACACAAGTCTTCAATTCAGCACAATCCAGCAAGCCATTGAGTAGAGAGTCTTCTTGAAGATGCAGCTTTTCCCGAGCCACAACCTGTTCTAGTTCTGAATAGAGGTTTCCATTTAGCTCTAGGCGGCAGATTTCAGCAAGAATATGAGCAAGACCCTTCTGTTCAATTTCGGCTTGTGTGGAGTTCATTAGAGCTTCCAGCCCAGGTATTGCTATCTTGACACCATGCTTTGCTATCTTCTTCTGTAGGTTTTGAATCAGCACTGGAAAGAAAAGAACCAAGGTATAAAATGCTTTATAGTGGTGGCTTTTTCTGGTATTCTACTTCAGACCAACAACTGTTTTTCACAGATCACATTTAATTCAGCAGCAATTCTCTATGTCGTCTAACTCTCTGCAACAGATTGAATTCTGTCCACATTATCCATGAGTTTACGTGTTAAGGCTGCGGCTCCCAGAATCGTAAGCCAGGATGGCTAAGTTACAGTAGGCTTTCTACTGGAGGTTTTTAGGGATGTACAGCACTTTGCATCCAAAGTCAAACAAAGCTTCAAAGTATGCACACTGCACTTGTCAGCACTTCCTTAAAAATAAGCCACCCCCCCCCACCCCCCCCCCGGGCTTGTGTAGTAGGCATTTGAAGCCTGGAAAACATGGATTGGAGTTGAGGAGGCCTTGGCGGAGTGGGACAAACTGCCTCCTAAAGTCAAGCACATTTTTTTAAGATCATGCAGCTAAAATGGGAGCCCGGAAAAGATACATTTTCTTGAAAGAGGTCCCAGCAAGTACAGCGTGCATTCCCACGCCTGCTCTTTTTCATCCTTCGTGCAGCCTGTCCCTACTTCATACACATACAGTATGTAACTTAGGGAATCTCTGCTAAAAATTCTTATATATTCATAACTAAGAGTATGCACACAAGAGATAGGCAGTCTTTCAACCTCAAACTTTAAATTTAAAGAGGCTGAAAAGCCTCTTCAAGGACTGTCTTCCCCAGCTGATGCTTTCTAGATGTGTTAGGATGATACAGGGTAGGGGTGGGGGCAGGTTGAGGAGTGTCGGTTTAGGACTTATTCGGAGAGCCTTTGGGGGTTATTTGGTGACGTCCTTCAAAAGGAGTAGGGGATGCGACAAAGGTGGAAATGGGAGCAACAGATCTTTGGGAGACCTCCATACCAGAACCCCACAAAATCTGAAACAGATAGAAATTTCCATGAGGACCCAAACAGAAAGTGCAGCGATAACTCTTTCTTCATTGGTCGCAGGGTATATCGCACACAGTTTTTCCTCCAAGCATGAGGAATTTTTTTACCTTTGCAGTGCTCAAAACTAGACTGAAGCTTGGCATCAGAGGATAAGCAGCCACTCTCATCATAGGGAACAAAACAAAATTTCTCCAGGATGGGTGGGATCTGATCCTGCTGTCGCCGGGGAGCTGTGCTGGAGTGAAGACCGGATATCTGAACAGCTCCTCCTGTAATGGTATCAAGGCAACGGTCCACTGCAACGTCTAAAACTACAAGGCAAAGAGACAGTCAACGGTCAGCACTGCAAAAGAAAACCAATCAGAAAAATTCAGTCTTTGGGCTACAAAGAAATTCTGAATACAGGTAGGCCTCGACATACAACAGTTCTAAGTTATAACAGCACTGAAAAAAGTGACTTGTTTTCGCACTTAGGACCATTGCAGCGTCCCCATGGTCATGTGATCAAAATTCAGCTTAGCAACTGACTCATATTTATGACAGTGCGTTTTATTGCAGTGTCCTGGGGTCATGTGATTGCCTGACAAGTCAAGTCAATGGGGAAGACAGATTCACTCAACAACTGTGTTACTAATTTAACAAGTGCAGTGATTCACTTAACATCTGTGCCAAGAAAGATCATAAAATGGGGCAAAATTCACTTAACTGTCTCACTTAGCAACCGAAATGTAATTGTGGCCATAAGTTGAGGACTGCCTGTACTAATTAATTTTGCTCCCCAAAATTTATCCTACAACTTTAGGCTGGGACAGCCGATTTAACGTGTTGGCTTTTTTAAAGGAGCTACAGCAAAATGTAAAAAATAAATGGCAAGATGCTCTTTACCTTCAGTCTCTTCAGTGTATTTCTGAACAAACTCTAGATGTAGTTTTGGATCAATGCACACTGAACGGACTCTGGTTGGCAGTCGCAGATTTCGTCCCATTTCCCCCAAAATCATCAAATGCAGCATGGTGTCAAGAAATGTCACCCAATTCCCATTCCACAAAAGTTTCCCAGAATTTCCTGCAATGGCAAACAATCTAATTAGCACAGAACACCCCTGCCACCGCAGTTTTGGAAGAAGCTAAAAAAAAAAGAAAATGCAGGAGAAAATAGTAGGCACTACAACACAATCTAGCGGTTCAAATCCCACTAGGCTCAAGGTTGACTCAGCCTTCCATCCTTCCGAGGTAGGTAAAATGAGGAC
>JANHFL010002834.1:26180-49618 GCA_032468155.1 Oxyrhabdium leporinum | reverse complement strand
TATAAGTTGTAAACCGCCCCGAGTCTTCGGAATGGGGCGGTATATAAATGTAATAAATAAATAAATAAATAAATTATTGGGGTAGGTCGTGTTTTCTGAGAAACACGGTATTTCATTCCCAAGATGTCCCTCTCTCTTGATAGGGCATGCATCTTGCCTTCTGGTTCTCCGTCAGTCTAACTGCATGAAGCAAGATATCTTTTGGACTTTTCTCTATGTCTTTGGATGTTTAGATGACTTGTCCTTTTTACCTTTTTCTCTTGAGAAAGAAAATCTATTTGGCCTGAAGAAGCAAATGTGCAATCCTGCAAAGATTTAAATATACTTTGCCGCACAGTCTTTACCTGGTCTGGCCTCTTATCTTTCTTTTTCAGTGTCAACCTTCCTGATTGATTAACCTCTGTCTGCAGGGGTTCCAATGCATATGAAAGAGGCCAAGACGGGCAGAACAAATAAGTTGATGTCTACTAATCATGATTTATCCAGCAGTGCATATAGGATATAGGAATTTCTTCTTACAGCTTATATGAACACTTCACTGCATTTTCTCAAGCAACTAAAAATATCTAAGCTGTTTCTTTATTCTTTTGACCCGCTAACCAAAGTATGAAGGAGATGATCTACACTGGGACTTTCCCTGATATGCCACATCTTTGAGGAGACTCTGATGTTTACAGAAATTACTCTTCAGTAGCAGCCAAAGGCTTTTGATTTGCCCAGGGTCTCTTCAGTGCTCTTAATACAGTTCCCTGACATTAGTTTAAACAAGTGCTCTTAGCACTCATTTTCTGTCCTTTTGATTAACATAAGGTGTGTTTTTTTAAATTGCAGAACCACCACCCCCCCAAAAAATTTTTTTTTAGAGCTGAATATTATCAGCAGCATGAGCCCACAAAATCCTTCATCTATTTTTATCTTAAACTAGTCAATGCAGATACCTTCATGTTTTTCATATTCATTTCCTCAGTAAACTTCTTTATTAGCTTTCCCTATAGGAAGAAGCTTTAAGTGTTGGAAAGCAATATTCTGGCCAAACATTTTTGGCTTCTGCAGATTTGAGCTGAATCTGGTCCATATAAGAAGATAATAGGGTGCTGCCTTGAAAAATCTCTTAATTGGACTAGTTATATTTGAGAACTTTAATCAAGAAGGTTTTTCAGAGTTTGCTTTCTAGAGCTTTTCTTACTTATCAGTCAACCCTTGACAGAGGGATCTGAAGTTGAGGAAACAAGCAATGATTTTTCTTGCTCCTTGATTCTAAGAATGGCTCCTGAAAAAATGACAGGAGTAGCACTGGAAGAGGTAATGGATTAAAGCACACCTCTTCTAAAGCAACACAAATAACTTTTGATGCAACGCTGGGAGTAGGTGCTTATAAAACCCTGTAACTCTAAAATGTCATACAACTACAAATCTGTGTCAATGCTCAGTGAGGAAACTAAGCTGCTGCTATAACACAAGTTGCGGCATTTGTCACCTCACTGTGACTTCCGGAGATGCAACAAAATTATACCAAGATTTGTTCAGGAACTGTCCCTGCCATTGTTCCCTATTGATCAGGTCCTTCTCACAAAGTCAGAAGCACTTTTTCCTTATACAGGTAGTCCACGGCTTACAGCAGTTCATTTAGTGACTGTTCAAAGTTACAGCAGTGCTAAAAAAGAGACTCATCACCATTTTTCACACTTACAACATTGCAGCATTCCCATGATCATGTGATCAAAATTCAGATGCTTGGCAACAGGTTCATATTTATGACGGTTGCAGCATCTGGGGCTCCTGTGATCCCCTTTTGCAAATTTCTGACAAGCCAAGTCAATGGGGAAGCCAGATTCACTTAACAACCATGTTACTAAATTAATTAACAACTGCAGTGGTTCACTTAACAATTGTGGCAAGAAAGGTCGTAAAATGGGGCAAAACTCGCTCAACAAATGTTTCACTTAGCTACAGATATTTTGGGCTCAATTGTGGTGGTAAGTCAAAGACTACTTGTACTCTGAAATAGGGGGATGCATGGCTGTGCCACAAAATATTTCAGAGTGATTACATGTTCCCAGGAAAGCATGCAACTGTTTTATGGTGCTGCAGACAAGTACCAAATTCATGTTTTATGTCCCTTGAAGCACTTTTTGGAAATCAAAATCCAAGCTTCATAGCCTCAAAACACAATAAATGAAGTCATCATAGTAAAACATACTAAGGCAGCCTAGAAAAAAACTAATATTACACAGATAATATTAGCGGATTTTACTTATAAGTGAAAAGGCAAAGTTTACAGATGAAAACAAGGAATTCAGAATTAAGGCACTACAATACTACATCTGCAAACCCATGAAGATGTTTCTGCCATAGATAACTAGGGTTACATAGATCACAAAGATAGATTTTTTTTCTCCTCCCTCTCGCTCCCCCAACAGTTTTTAACTATCAATTCTTAATAGCAATAGCACTTAGACTTATATACGCTTCACAGTGCTTTACAGCACTCTCTAAGCAGCTACAGAATCAGCCTATTGCCCCCAACAGTCTGAGTCTTCATTTTACTGACCTCGGAAGGATGGGAGGCTGAGTAAACCTTAAGCCTGGTGAGATTCAAATTGCAGGCAGCCAGCAGAAGTAGCTTGTAGTACTGCATTCTAATCACTGCACCACCAAGGCTCTATAGGTTTGTTTTATTATGAGAGTGATGCCTTCCTGAGACAGATTTTGCTACAACATATTATTTCTAAAATTAAAGTTGACCATTTAAAGTGACCTCTTTTTACAAAGAATGACAACCAAACATCCTTATAGACATTGGTTTTGCATCACACCAGTACAAAAACACCTGATATTACTCGGTAATTTCTCCCAGTAATAAGGATAAACTTCCAAAAACATTTATAAACACAAGATAAATTTTGCAGCAAAGGCAAAATTTGATAACCTTCATTCAAAAAACCCCCCAACAACCAACAACAACCGAACAAGAAACCAAAACCACATAGGTAAGCAGAATTGTAAAGCTCTGAAGCTATTCTTCCTGTCCTTTCAAACCAAAAAAGCTATTGTGTCTCTCAACAATATAAACCTATACATGAATATCTAAGAATAAATCCCACTTCAGGTCGTCTTTGACTTACAACTATACCTGGGCCCAAAATTTCGGTTGCTAAGCAAGGAAGTTGTTAAATGAGTTTTGCTGCATTTTACATTTTTTCCACAGTTGTTAAGTGAATCACTGCCGTTGTTAAGTGAATCATGCTGTCATTAAGCAAATCTGGCTTCCTCCATTGACTCTGCTTGTTAGAAGCTGGCTGGGAAGATTACAAATGATGATCACACAACCCTAGGACACTGCAAACATGACAAATACATGTCAGTTTCCAAAAGTCTGAATTCTCATCATGTGAACTTAGGGATGGTGCAACAGTCATAAGTGTGGAAATTGTCACTTTTTTCAGTACCGTTGTAAATTTGAATGGTCACTAAACAAATGGTTGTAAGTTGAATGCCTACCTGTAAACGCCAATGTACTTGTTTTTAAAGAAGTATAAATATGGTTGTATTGTTCGAGTCATAGTTCCCTGGTGAGTGGGTAGCCATAAAAATTGAAGACATAAATAACTACAGTAATAAATAATTCAGGGAGTGTCCTGAAACTTGTTTCGAATAGTAACTTCTTAGAATTGCCTGGGCAGTTTAAATAAGAAGTCAATGTACTCTTGTAACTCCATTCTATTTTAGCCCATGGTTGAATATACAAGCCTTGCACTTTTCGCACATTTTAACTTTAACTTGTGCAAATGGGATCCTTGTTGCCTTTGCTTTTATTGTCCTAGTTGTACTGGTCTAAGTTGTAATAAAGATTTTAGATGTTGCAATTCTATTCCTTATAAAATGAATTGCTCTAACTCGATTTTCTGAGAATAGTTGGGAAATCTAGAGATAAAAGTTACAGAGACTTTATTTCTAGAAACCACTGAGCAGCACAAAATCAGCATGATCATCCTTTCAAAGAGACTATGAGCTACAAATACATCACAACCCTATGACACTAAGTATTACAAAACATATGATATTTGGAGATATTTGTGATTGAATAGGCTTGTGGGCCTATTTAATTTTCTGCTCCATTTTGACTCCCAAATGATATTAATTAATGGCTTCTCTCTTTTTGGTCTCAGAAAGTATTATGAATGCTGAGCAGCAAATTAAAGCAGGTGCGGGAAAGCTACATGATATTTAGAAACACAGAGGAAAGTATGAACTAGTGAGGAGGACCCAGCAGACTGCCACAAGTTGGTGCTTCAGGAGATCCCTGACCGAGGGAAATTCTGGGAATTTTCAACTACGACACATCTGAAGACACCAATTTTGGGAAGACTGGCCCCAGGGTATTCTTACTAACTTTTACTTATCGTAGTCCCCAAGAATAATACCTGTAGAAGAGCATGTGGAGCAATTTCCACTACCACTGCATTATCTGGAACGTGCTTCAGACCTTCCTGGAACAGCACTGGGTTGACAAGATTATTCACGTGATACTCAGCAGAGGAATTCTGAGCCAGCTTACTTTGCCATTGGCTTTCAGGGATAGAGGTACTGATCCAGCGGGATGAGCGAGGCTTTGGATTTGTGATAACCTAAAAGGAGGAAATAAAAGGACACGCAAACATTAGATGTCACTTCTTTTGATCTGAACCTCTCCTCCCTCCCCAGTGCTGGATCCTTCCAGAGCATTACCTTTTGCAGGGCACTCAGCAACACTGGTGCAATTGAAGCCATATAGTAGGAGTGAAAAGCAACTCCAGCACTCAGCACTTCCTTCGCAAACACACCTTCTGATTTCAACTTAGACACGAATTTGGCTACGGCCTCCTAAAAAGTTAGCAAAACATAATAACCCTTTGGAGTTACTCCAATAGTTTATAGATAATTACATTATGCACTTGGGCCCTGCTGCCTGAAGGGCATCCATTATTTCCCATGTGTTGCTCCAATGTAGATAGTCTACATTTAATATTAAACTATGAAGTATTCTGGGAGTTAATATTGTTGTTTGTTACACATTCTCAACTGTCCAAATAAATTGAAATAATATTATCTCTCTCTATGTGCTATTCTATATTATTTACTGTCATCTATCTTGCCATTCTATCCAGAAGGCAATCAAGGCAGTCCATAATCCTCACACTGAATGCGATCCTTGGTTAGCATTCACACAGCCTGCTGGCAACTCTTGAAGCTAAGAGTTTTGACAAATACAAGTAAGTTTCATTAACTGACCAGCATTGAGCTTTCACATCCAGTTTATTTATTTATTTATTTATTTTTACATTTATATACCGCCCCATTCCGAAGACTCGGGGCGGTTTACAGCTTATAAGTTGACCCAGCTGAGATGGTATTGAAGACATGGAACTAATACCCCAAATAACAACATTTGAAGTAATCATTTACACTGCTATTTTACCTGAGGGCCTGAGATCGTGACAGTGTCTTCAGCATTATGACAGGCAGGTACCACTCCTGAAGGGCACCGTTTCCTGCATTCCTCCCATGTCAGACCTGAAAACGGCAGGTTACTTTAAATAAATCGAATCAAGTGAAAAATAAGCAGGAAGACTTTTTTTCATATGAACAGCAACATAGCATTCCTACAGCTAGAAAACATTTATTCCTGAAAATTATTTCTGTATCTTTGTAGAGGTATCTTTGTGATATCTTCATTCTTTGTGAAAGGATTATGAAGCACTTTTCTTCATCTAGTTTTTCCAGAAGATATCACTAAAATCTCATGCCTTCTCTAGTACCAAACAGTACAAAACTATGTTGTATGTACACAGCTCCCCTGTGAATTTTATTCAAAAGGACTATATTTTGGTGTGTACTGAATCACAGCTGTAATTACATAAAGTTGGTGATATTAACAGTTATGGATTAGATACCTGAAAAGCAAGCTAAATTAGCATGTTAAGCGTTCATACAGCTTAAGGTCTAGAACAGGAGCTCAAATTTTTGAATGAACATAAGCCACAAAGTTTTCCCTTGATATCAAATATGTTAGACTACCATTCTCAAAACTCCCAATTACAACAGCGTCTGACCATATTGTTCTAAACAGTGCAATCTAAAACATGCTCTGTCATTCATATGCTCTATTCTTATCAACCTTCTTACATGATGGAACCTTGCCAACTTATTCACAAAGTTCTCTCCTATTACAAGTTCTAGTCCAAAACTGGGGCTTTTATATTATGTTAAATCATATGCTACAGTGTGTTAATTGAACTTTTAAAAATTTTGTATGTGAATTCAACAAGGCTTGCATTGTTGAATTGTCTGATGCAAATAACTAAAAAAAAGCCATATATATATAAATGTAGACTGTCCTTGCGAATAGACATTTACTGGCAAGCTCGGATTCCACTAAATAAATAAGCTGCCAACTGTTGATTCAATTAACCAGCAAAAGCAACAACCTCGATTCATTCCAGTGATTGATACAATATTTAAAAAATAAAAATAAAGTGCAAAATGCTAAAATATCTAACTAGACATATGCCATTCAAGTAGGAATGCTCACTCATTTATTAATTGACTTCTATGGCTGCCCACCAATACATCATTCTGAACAACTTGCAGGGTTTATGAACAAAAGAAAACAATATTAGAAATAGCCATGCCAGGAGGAAACACTACCCCACCACCACCCAGCTAACAGCAATTAATTCAAATAGCACTTGGGTGACAGGACAAAGGATTTTGTTTTGGTAATCCAAAGAAAGGTTGAAAGTAGGACTGTACTTCATAAAGCACACACACTTCACTGACAAGTTGCTTCTGGAAAACAAGTTTTGCAGATGTATCCATTGTTTCATAAAGTTGCCAAACCTGGTTGACTAGAGACAACAGCTCAACCAAAAAAAAGATGTGTGGGCATTTTGGGAAACAATGACTATTTCTAGAATATATTTTTTGAATTAACTATAATTTTCAACTCCAGTTTCTTTCTCAAGCACAGGGTACAGAGTCAGACTCTGTAAGAATCTCACAGGCTCAATATCTCTAATAAATTTTGTAATGAAAGGTGGTTACCTAAATTCAACTCAGAAATAAACGTCTGTGGCCTTAACAATATCTAGTTCATTGTGGATTAAGCAATAAAATGAGTTGTGCTTGAGTAAGAAATTGGATTTGAAAATTATATTTAATTCAAAAAATATATTCTAATAGTCATTGTTTAGAAATAGAAATAGTCATCGTTTCCCAAAATGTCCACACATCTTTTTTGGGTTGAGCTGTTGTCTCTAGGTTTGAGGTTTAACCCTTGCCAAAGCTCGTTTCCATATAATTAGAGAGCCAATTCTCCATCCTATACCCCAATGAAATTATGGGATAATGCATAAAATCTCTTTTGTACATACTTTTAAACTAAACGAATTGACAATAGCAGTATTTATAGCAACAGTTGTCGCCAGCAAACAGTCAAATGCCAATAGGTGGGTAAAGTAAGTTAGTCTTTTTTTTTGTGACTGAAGAGCAATAAGCACAGCTTGCCTAAATTGATGGCAAATGTTGACTTTTTAAAAGTCCAGATCTATTGGTGACTAAGAAGCAGTTTTAAAGATCAGTACAACATAAGGAAAAAGCCTCATTGGATTTTCTCTTACATCTACCCAATATTTTCAATGGTTTCTGTAAAAGCTTCTTTGGTATGCTGTAACTTTCCTCAAACTCCCATCACAACTATACTGCATACTAACTAAGGTTATAACCCAACACATCTAAAGGGGCAGCAGGATGAAAAATTAGGCTATATGATCACTCTTAAAAGAGACAAAGTAAAAATAGAAAAGAAACACCAGTTTTATGTGGTATCAGAATCCACTGTAATACATGACCATTTGAACACAGTGGAATAAATAAAGAAAGCCATTACTAGGAATTGTCCATTCTTTGCATTAAAGATATAAGGCAATAAGCTTTGAGTAGTTATAATCCATTGGGTGAACCAAGATGTCATCCCTAAGCCATAAAATAGTATGGTTTAGAGACAGTGCATTATATGGGTGCGATAGTGTTAATTCAGTTTGGAGAATTAGTGTGCTGTGTGGACTCCCTCCTCAAGTTATAACTCAGATGTTTTTTCTCAATATTCATGAGGGACTTTTACTTACCAACAGCGGCCATGCCTCCTGGCGGCAATTTTGCATCTTTGACGCATTTTCCTCTCCAATAAGCTGCGAGAATTACTTCTTCATGTGTTAGGGAGTTATCTGCATAGCCACAGGCCATTTCTCCGACGGAGTGACCAATAATCCCATCAGGCTGCAAACCTGCAGCCCTGAAAACATCAATTTCTGCAATCTGGTGAGAGAATATTGTTGCTGGATTTACATATATGAAGCAGTATCAGCAAGCCTATTCAGGTGAGCGTCATCACCTATTATTGCACAAGACATAGCTCCTAAGAGTGCCTAATTGTACCCTCATCTCTCTGCTAAATGTTTTGTCACTTAGTAACCCATATTCTTCATTCTTTTCTCATGGAACTTCTGTTGTCCACAACCCAAAAGCTATGGGTTATTTTTCCCAATTCCAAGATGGTTTCAGTGACGTCATTATATGGTCCTGGGCCTAGGAGCTCCTGCTGTATTCACACCAGCATTTTCCTACAGTCAGCAGCCATACCAGCTACAGAAATGAACACAATCTTATTGTAACATTGTGTTCTATACTTCTTGCATATGTTAAGACAAAGGTCTATTTTCAAGTATACTTGCAATTAAGCCTTAAGGTATTATGTTTATTATTAATATACTCTTCTCTATTTTTCCTTCATGATGCTCAAGACAGAAATTATGTTCTCCTCGTTCTCATCTTAAAGTTGACAGATAAGTACCTGACTCAGCATGAGTCACAATGAGTCACCCACTAAACTCTATGATAAATAAGGTTTGAAAATTAATCTCTATGGTTGAAATGACATTAACTTAGGGATATTCAGGTGTTTTGAATTACAATTTGCATAATGCTTTTGTATAATAATCTATTTGGAACTGGTGGGAATTGAAAGCCAAAACATTGCAGAAGTATCATGTCATCCTATCTTTCAAGCATTTCTCCAGGCTAATTCTAGACTACGACTAAAATAAATCTCCACTGTGTAACAAAGCTTGTGTGCACCAAACAAACTTGCCAAAGTAGATCCATCCTTCTTACCTGAATAGCTGCAAGCCCAACAAATGCATTTACTGTATCATTAAAAATATTTTCATCTGAACTCAAAAGAAGATCCGACACTTTCAAGCCTGTATCCTTCAGAGCCTTGTCTGAACGCAAGATAGATTGTCGAAAGAGATCAAGCTTCATTAGGCTGAGACCCATCCCTTTCCATTGTGTCCCCATGCCTAAAAAATAAAGGAGAGAACCCTTGCTATTATTAGTGAATGGATGAATGGATTTTTGATGTGATATTTGGAGCAGTGCTTAAAAATTCTGTCCCAGAAGATTGAAACTTTCCAGTTAGTAGCGCATATATGAAGGTGAGCCAAGCAGTTTCAAGGCTGTTTGCGACTGAACGGAGCTGGAGGAAAAAAGAGAGAGAGAGAGAGAGGAAGCAATTACCTGAACAAATATACCACAGAGGTCTCCCTGAGGCCTGGGCTATTTGAACTTCCTTTATATCATTCTCACTTCCAATCAAGGTATAGCCCCTACAGGGCATGGATGACACCGATACCCCAGAGATATCGTTAAGCATGCTCAGATATGCAGCATGCTCCTGCATCTTGAAGCTCTGTTCTATTAGTGTTTCTACTGCTTCTTGAGTCCTTCCACAAAACTGTAACAATCGTGGCAAATTGGGAGCTTCCGGTGGGGGTGATTTCTTCCTGTTAGCTCTCAAAATGACATGAGCATTTGAACCTCCAAAGCCAAAAGAATTGATTCCAGCAAGGGGGCTTTTTATGGGGGTTGGCTTGGTGACTACTTGTAGGCGGCCGTCGTCTAAGGCAGGGATATCTAGATTTGGGGTGTTGTAGTGGAGATTTGGTGCCCATACACCATGCTCAAACGACAGAACAACCTGAAACAGAGAAAATGTAACAAGACTGAATACTGGTTTTGTAACAAGTGTAATATAGAGATATAATTTTGGCATCGACCATGAAGGCTAAAAAAGACACCCTACTCTCTTAAGTTATATATGAAGACTTTAAGATCCTGTAAAGTCACCCGTTCTGCCCTCAAATATTTGAAGAATTTTAGAATTGCTGGAGTCTTTTTCTATACTGTGGAAGCTTCAAAATTAAGGAAAGATTCTGTTCATCATCATACAGTATATCTATTCTGTATTTCTCCTTCCTCCTCTCCATTCTTTCCTTTTCTGTGTTGGCAACCTTGTACTTTCCTCCTGCTTTCACCCATAAGGATCACTGCATTAGATCACTTACAAATGATCACTCTGCTCTCATTCTCATTTACAACACAAGTGTCAGCCTTGGAAGCCATGAATTCGAGACCTTTGCAGGCTGCCACATAATTACACATGAGACATAGAGAGGGAGTACTTTCTCATGAAGTTAGCAGTGTTATAGTCAAAATATTCTTCTTCTAAAAATGTTCTAAGAATGTCAAGGCCATTCTGTGCAGCACCTGGAAGAGGAGTACCGAGACGGAAGATGGAATGTTGGGTAACCCTTATGATTGGAGAATGTGATTTATGATGGGCAAAAGTAGGTGGTTCTGTAATTCTCTTTTGGGTGGGGAAAATCCTGGGCCTTCAGATTCATGTTTTTCCCAGATGTGCCAACATGGTTTCTTTACTTGGATTAATTCTTATCTGAGTGCTGAGTGAGTTATTGGAACTTAGATGGAACGCTGACAACAAGTAGGAGCAACATATACAATGAGACAAGTAGAAAATCATTACCTTTGCTAAAGCTGCAAGACCAGAAGCTGGTTCTGGATGGCCCATGTTAGATTTTGTGGATCCAATCAACAATGGTGGCCGCTCTGATTGGCAAAAGACATTTGTAATGCCATTCACTTCCTGTGGATCCCCAACCTAAGAATAAAAGAAAGATTGGAAGATTTCAGAGCTAACAATGACTGCTTCATCCTGTAAGATTTCTTCATAAAGCTGTATACACAGGTACAGTAGAAACTCTGGTCACAACCATAATTTGTTCCATAACTTTGGTTGCAACCCAATTTGGTCGCGACCTGAACCTAATTTTGGAAATTTGGCACTTACAAAAAAAATGGCATGGAAGGGGAAATTGGCCGTGAAAAAAAATTGTGAATTTTTTGGCCGGAACCCAATTTAGTCGTGTTCACAAGCATTTGTGACCAGAGGTTCTACTGTAATATGGTTGAAGGTAGAGACTACTATGATTGAGTCTAGTAGGGAGCCAGCATGCATATCTAAGATGGGAATAATTCTTTATATGCAGTCCAAATCTTCTAGTGTGACTCTGATCATATTCATTAGCGAGATTTTGAAATTATAAACCAATTTGAACATTACTGAAATATTGGAATAAAATAGCAGCCTGGAATCATGGTTTGCTGAGGTGCTGTCTTCTCCAGTGAAAATTTTAAATGGGAAATCTATTTTTTCTAGCTCAGCTAGAGGGGTACAAAAAAAAAGATGATGGAATTCTAGAAGAATTACAATGAGCATCAAAACAAAATAATCAGAATAGAAATAGAATGTACCTTTGTGCCTGTGCCATGGGCTTCTATATATTCTACTTCTTCAGGTTTAATTCCAGACTCTCTGTACAGAGAACTGACCAACTGTTGCTGCATCCATCCAGAAGGAAATGTTACACCTACAGTAAGAAGAACCATTAGTTCTCAATCTTGTATGAAGTACCAAAACATCCTCATTTACGATTCAATCCTATACCAAATTACTTGGAAGAGTCCATTTAATTTATTAGGTCCTCATAATTAGGTATGTATAATTGTACTATTAGAGTGTAACATAAACGCTACTACATTTGTCTGCAACATTTTAAAATTAATATTTTAAAAAGAAATGATTATAAATGTAAAGCATTAAGAAACCCTTAATTCAACCTAGGAATAAAACTAATATGTATTATATCTAGTAATATAAGGATTATTAGAATTGTTCATGTGTGGTGCTTTGAATATTCAAAAAACTTAAATTAACATATGATTATGGTGAATTCATGTAAAATATTCAATTTTGCAAACAGAAACAGGAAACTTGCAGAACTTTTTAAAAATCAGCAATTTCTCAAGTAGCACAGAACCATCAATATGTTCTCAGTGACTCAGTGAATGCTGAATCATTCATTGGGATGTGTTTGCATGCTTCAGAAGGAAGGATTTCTTATAATTTATAATTAAGGGCATTTCCACCTGAGGCTTTTATTACTGTGGAATTGCTCTACCTTGTTCGTGTAATACTTTTTTAAAACATGTAGACCAATTTCCATTTTTAACTCTCCAAATTTTGTTCTGATTCCCCCCCCCCCCCCCAATGTAGCAACATTGTTAAGAAAAGTAACCAAGGTCAACAGTACAAGTAAATGGGCAATCTTTTCTGTGCCTAGGGTCTTCGCTCTTCTCAAGTTCTTATAGCCTGGATTTGGAGATCTAGATTTGGGACCAATTTTTCACCTCTTTTGGATTTGGAAGTTAAATATTATAAGTGTGTTAAGCCTATCTCTAGTTTACTGTTCCTATTTTCATCAGTTTCTTACTGAAAATCAGCGTATCTCATTGCTCAACTTTGCCGTTAAAATTCCTATGGAGGGACTAACAGGAGTTTGCATAAACGTTGGCTCTGAAGCTGCAGAAAGTCTATGTACTAAGAATTTTCCTATGTGGCCTTTAGTATTTTTAAAATGGCAGAATATTCAGGCGTTCATTCATATTTTTTTCTAAGTAAAGAGGGAAAGGTAGTTGCAATGATGAAGTGGCAACCTCCGATGCAAACTTTGGTATCCTACATTAATTGCTGGCTGACTGTCGAGTTACACTCTTAAAGGAATCCTTTTTCTGGAATTTTAGAGAGCTGTTGATAGTCTACACACGAATGAAGTAGATGATACCATAATAGGAAACAATGAGAAATACCAGTTGATTTAAATATGGTACAGACATTTCTAATCCAAGGAGAATACTGCTGTTTTCTTCAGGATAATTCTTAAAACCTTAGAACTTCCAAGAAAGGGAATGATATTTTACCTTGTTCCTTAAATCCATCTGTGTTAATTCCAGAGTTTACTATGGTAGCGTAAATCCGTTTGGCTTTTGATTTCTTAGTCAGAAACACAGCTACAACAGCTTCAGAGCGACAATAGCCATTTCCTGGAAAAATCCAGAACCATAAAAGCAACAGATTCAGACTTTATTCATGTTTTAATAATTGGATTTTTAATCTTCATTTTCAGAAGTGCTGAGCAACCAAAAGGTAAAGAATACTAAATCATGTTCATTCTCATGTTTAAAATGGGGGATTTTTCAATTCCACCTATTTTTATGGTTGTCACTATTCAGATAGTTACAGAAAAAATTGATTAGCAGAATAAATTTATGCAAGAATCTTACAGTATGTTCTGTTAATCCAACTTGGCTTCTTATTCTTTCGACTATCACACTGGCCACAGACTCTATTTTCCATAACTTTACTAATAATCTGGCATAAAGGCCACAATTCTGTTTTTGAAATATTTAATTATTATGGTTATTAATTTTGTAAGGAAATTAGTAATATTTCCTAAATTGTTTTGATGGAATATTAAATGTCACAGTGAAAATTATACTATAAAATCTTTTCCCAATGAAAAAAACATTACTGTATATAGAAAAAACTGTAAATAAACATATCTAAAATATGCATTTTAAAATTTACCATTTACACCAATTCTCCTTGTAGTTTCTATATAAAATGCTTATCACCACCACAAACTGGAGGGTATCTCATTAAAGCTTTTTTTATAATTCTAAAACTAGTTAAAGTTAATAATAAAGTATTGGCTTTTAACGTATTCATTAAAAAGAATTATCTTAAAATAAAAAGAAAAAATATAGAATTAGCTTGCAAATTAGGTTGATATATATGTTTTCTCTCATTTCTTCCTATATTTTTTAAAACTTAAAGCTATTTCATTTATTTACTACAAACAAACTAAGTTCTAAGTGGCTTTTTTGCCATATAATTTCTTTGCCACTCTCCAAACTTTATGGAATCATGTGTACTTTGCATTTTTATAACTTTCTAGCTTTCTTATCAAAGCTGCAGTTTATGGAGAAGGAGCAAAATAGAGGCTAGTAATACTTCAAAACAGTCTGCTTTCCCTATTGGTAGCATCCTTGACTGATCTGAACCTACCAAGTAGTTCTCAAATTAAAAAGGCAATTAAAATTAATTCATTACTGCTAGAGAGCCTTGAAGGGGGAAAAAAACCACAGCTTCTTTGACTTTTCTGATTAAATGAAAGCTCTGAAAACAAATATTTTATCATACTCAAATCCTTATAACATTTGACCTAAATATTTAAAAATGAGAAAAGCAATCTTATTACCTTCTGCATCAAAAGATTTGCAGGTTCCTTCAGGGCTCAACATGCCGAGCTTCATGAACTGTACAGATGTATTGGGTTTCAGGATAAGGTTGACTCCACCTACAAGAGCTGATTCACACTGCCCACTGCTGATTGCTTTGTAAGCATTGTCCAGGGCAACAAGGCCAGAGGAACAGGCTGTGTCAATGGACATACTGGGTCCTTTGGAAATGCAAGTTATGAAAAGACAGATTACCAAATTTATAAACTTTTTCAATTAACCACCAAACCTGCCCAATTTGCTTCTCTTGTGAGAAAAGGAAGGAGTCCCACTCTTCCTTGATTCCAAGAGAAATCGCTACTTCTTTATCAACAGCTGTGCTTTGCAAACATTGTAGCAGCAAGCTGACCAGAAAAAATTCTAAAAGCCTTCAATTATATATTTCACCATCTTAATACTTGTATAAAACTGCCAAGATCCCTATAACTAAACCTTTTAGGAATTATCTGTTCACAAGATAGTTACTGGTAGTTGCTAATATTAAGCTTGTAAACTGTAATTCTGTACACTTGCCTTTGAAATCAAAAAAGTAAGAGATTCTGTTGGCAAACATAGCACGTTGACAGCCGGTCATACTGTATCCCAGCAACAGTTCAGGATCTACACTAAATGCTTCAGCAGCTTCTGACCCACTCACACCAATCCATACACCTGTGTCTGTGCCTCGAATGGTAGTTGGGTCAATACCTACGAAAAAGGAAGACATATTTAATTCCCTGTGGTTTACAAGACAAACAACTCAAAAGAACATCAGGCATATCTGATATCCAAGTGGTTAATGGAAACATGAGATGGATGCATGGACAAGAAGAAAAAAAAGGCATTTATGAAGGAATTGTTGATTGTAATATTTATACTTTATCTGACTATTTCAAAACTCTCTCAAGCTCATCAGAGTGGCTCAGCTGTAGTTTGTTACTTTTATTCTATCAAACTACATAATCTTTCCACAAATAAGAGTTTGGGCCATATCTTTTTACTTCTTTACATGCACATTACAATCAAACCAATACCAGTGGTTACTAACGACTACTTTAAAAACAGTCTTCCTGTGTCTATTCTATGCATGAATAAATCTGAATCTAATCAACTTTTTATCCAAACTGTAATCTGTACACTCAGTCCATAGACAACAGGATTTTTGAATAAAGAATTCCAGGCTCTTTTGTTTACCAGCATCCAAAATGGCTTCATAAGAAACTTCCAATAACAAGCGTAGTTGAGGATCCATGGTGTGAGCTTGTTTTGCATGGACTCCAAAAAATGTGGCATCAAATTTGCTGATGTCTTTGAGTTTCCCATTTCTCTTGGGCAGTCCATAAATTCCTGAATTAAAAAAAACACAAAAGAATTTAATCACAGTCATTGTGTGGTATATAATTATTGAATGAGAAGGTGTTATTATGAATCAGGTGCTGATTGCACTTATTTTGCATGACACTATTTTTACATCTTAGCAGGCCAAGTAAATATGGAAGCAAGATGTAAGATACTGGTCAGAGTTGTTTTTGAAAGCCACAACATCTCATTTTTTTTGTAAAGACAAAACACATTATTTTATCAGTATCCAAGCTTTATGCATTGTTCTCTGCTGGAGCACATAACTTGTCATAGATTCATATCTAAGAAATCTTGACTAGCTTATATTAATTTCCATTGTTTTTTTGGAGTTGGGGCTGGCCAATAAATTTAAATAACTAACTTATTTTACAAATATAGCTAAGTGCATTTATTTTGAATAAGTATCTAAGATCAATCAATAACATCAATACAACTGACATCTAAACACTATTAATTTGGTATATTTTTCCATCCATAAAAGCTTTCTTTTACTTCAATGTCTTGGTTAAAATGCTCAGTTTGTAAACTAGACTGTAGAGAAATTAGAAATTATCTTTTCAATCATCTCAAATTTCCAAATTATGAGAGGCCTGGGTATTAGGAAAAAAACAACAACGAGTTGAGTGGGATGCAGAAACATCCTAATGAGAATGGAAATGACTTACTTTCTTAATCAAAATAAAATAGGAAATTGATCAAACAGTCTAAAACAATTCAATCATTTAAAAAGAATGATTTCATTTGATCCTACTTTTGCTTATTCAATCCAATGCACACAAAGGCTTTTTTTTTCAAGTTTCTTTTTCTACCATCAACTAAGAATTATTTAACTTACCTGGTTTCCATCTCCGATCATCTTCTGTAACCATGTCTACTCCATTGATCAAGTTTTCCCAAAATTCCTGCAAATTTTCTGATTCTGGCAGCTTCCCTGCTATACCAGCAATTACTACGTCTTCCATCTTTCAATGCTTTTCTGAACAGAAAAGTAAAAAGTAAAACAAGAGTCAGGCCTAGGCAGTGAATGTTGCAAAAAAACAAACAAACACCAAAAAAGATGATAAAGGTTTTTTTAAGTTATCTTTCACTGCTCATTGAAGAATTAATTTTCTTTCTTTGCTATGACAATAGACTCTTTTAAAGATATGCTTGAAGGACAGCATAACAATATTGTATAAGTGTGCATACTAAATGTGTGGGCGAGTCATAATAAAGTGAGATTTCAACATTGCTCAATGAATTTAATTATTCAAACAGAGGTAGGACTTAGCCTAAGGAGATTGTGACCATTGAGGGATCCTTCCTTATTACAGGGCAGGTCCTCGTTTTGTTTGCCTCTTCACCAGTAAGGGCCACCTACTACCTCTTGAGCCCAGGAACAGAAGCTGTCATCCTCTACACGCTCACAACCCAACGCAAGTACACCACCCTCTGGCTTTATTTTGAAAGTCTGCTCCAAACTGTCTGTTTTCTGACCAAAGCCATCTTAAGCCTTCTTCCAAGCAGATGATCTGCAGTGCCTCCTTTCAATCTTATGGTAACTCCTGCAATTGGCAGCAGCTCCTGGTCTGTGTCTTCTCTCCAGGGATTGGCCGCTGCATTGTGCAGCTATTTCATCTTGCACTGTCATGCCCTTGTGTTCTTTGATGATGAGCAGCTTCCATTTTGCAATTATCTTGTGATTGATTCAACAGCGACCTATTAAGTCAATGAACTTTCCTCAACCCATTCCTTGTGGAAAGTCCTTATGCCACTCAAGCCTTAGATATGCCATTGGGCACCCTTTTAGGTCCTTCCCCGGCTGAGTGAAGCAGGATCCCTTTGTTTTCTATCCTCATCTCAGAGTGCTGCAAAATTTCCCCTTATCTTTTTAATTGCAACATAAGCACTTTGGAATGAAGTTACCAAGTTTAAATGAATGCTACTTTGGTTCCATGAGGCTGAACCATTCAATCTTCCTTCTTATAAAAATTTCATCGATTTAGAATGGAACATATGAATGAACAACTTATTCCCTTTGTTTTAATCATCACAGCATCAAAAGCGATGATGGTACAAGAGAGAAAAAGAAAAAAGAAAAGAGATGGAGGGAAGATGGCTTTGCATTCGTGTCTAAAGAGAGAACCTCAAAAGAATAGTTAGACTAGAAGACCTCCAAGGTCCCTTCCAACTCTGTTATTCTGTTAATGTGTGAAAGCAGACAGGTGTGCAAATATCTGCGGAAAATCAATGGGAAAAAACAGGGACCCATGAGGATAGCTCAGTTTATAAAAGGAAAAGGCAGCTACCAGAAAACCCTAAATGAGCAGAATCAGAATAAGTGAAAAATGATAAACAAGTAGAATGGGCATAATATTATAGAGCTCTTCTTACTGCCAGTAGGGACACACTGAATCCAACTAACTGTGTTTTAGATAATTATTGCATTCCACTGATTTTTGCTTAGGTGTGCCATGGATTTATTAATAACTATGGTTGTTTTGTTACCTGACATATTCTGAACAGAATTGAACTATTGCTGCTCAGGATCTTAAAGGTGTTTTTGAAAAGATGAATTAGATAATAATAGCAGTTCAATTTATTTGTTCAGTGTCAATGAACTGAAAGAATTTATGATTAAGTTAGAAAAAATAAGAACTGAAAAATAGTGAAATATATGTTTTATTTAGAAGTCTCATTAAAATTAGATCAGGCATATTTCCAAGAGTGAGTGCACAGAGGTTAAAACTGTAATTAAAATTAAGTAAAATTAGAAAAGTTTTAGAACAATAAAATGAGTTATAACAATAAGGCAAATTGTGATATATCTCAAGAGTTTTGAAGGACTATAGAAATAAGCATATTAGAATAAACAATTATTTTTATTTAAATTTAAAGTTCAGATCTCATAAGCAAAATTACATGCTAATAACATTTGGGGCTTGTCAATAAATACATGAGCAAAGCTATTTACAAACAATTTTTTCTCTCAGTGAATTGCGCAAATCCAAAGGCACTTTTACTTCTCTTCAATGGCAAATCTGGAAGAAATGGACGGATTGGGAGACAGCCCCCCAGATGTTCAAGTGGTACACCTCTCTCCAGTATTTTAGCTGTATTCAATGTAAGCCATTACAATGGTGACAACTAATGAAGCTACTATCCATACAACTTTTTACGTTGGATGGTCCTACTGGAAATATGAATGAACATCCATTGTGTGCTAGAAAGGGTAATGAAGATGACACCTTCCTAGCAGGGAGCATATAGTACATAGGTCTTAAATAAGAATGTGAGCATTGTATGTGGTAATGCCCCCCATATGCCACCCTCCATCCATAATATAGAAGAGTTCTGTGTGCATTGTACTAAGCACATAGGGCACAATTGATAGGGCACAGTTTTGGCTTATGTGGTCCCGCTGCTAAGTATATATGCAAAGGTGTTCCATTATGGAGGGCATCAGATATTTTGTTAGTCCCTTTTAAACAAAGTTCAATTCCTAGTGTGTATCATTTTCTAGCAGCAACATAGAATTAGCTTAGCACAATGCTTGCAATGTTTTTCAAATATTCCAACCTAACCTGCAACTTGGCATTTCCTGAGGGTCTATCATCCAAGTTCTAATCAGGCCCAAACCTGCTTAGGGACATCTGGTAAACTTTGAACAAAAATGACAATGACAAAAAGCAGAAGATTGATTTTCTGCTCTTTTGCCTGAGTTCATTATAATCTGCTTTCTACCATAGTTATCCTCAAAAGTTTCCCTAGATGAGATAGTTTCCTAGCAGATATCAGAATAAGCCTATTGCCAATATTGTTTACCATCCTGAAAACTTTGGAACTGATTTAGAAATAGTATGTCCACAGCCATTGGACAGTGGCCTTGAAATAAATTTCCACAATAATATCATTTTTTCATTCTCACTACTTTTACTCGTACCCAAAAGTTTTCAATTGAATTTCCATATTTATGGAAATGAATTCCTTTACAAGGGTATGACTTCTTTACAACAAATCTACTCCACCTCCCTTTGTATTGAATCTATTCCTTTTGAAGAAGAAGAATCTTTCTACATTTCAATCATTACTTCTATATTACCCAGTCTTTATGATACCATTCAAGTGATGTTTTCTTTCCTGTATTTATTTCTAAAGCCTCCATTTGTCACCAATCCTTTGAACACTGATTTATGGACCTTGGAGCCTGGGAATGTCGTTGCTTATTAGTTTTTCAATTACCACATGTTGAGGATTGAATCCAACGATTCCCATGGAATTGAAATTTGGCAAATGTTATAAAACATTTTAGGACATAAGAATCATAAAACATTTTATAACCTAATATCAAATGTCATAAAACATTTCCTGTGTTAAACTGCTGAGGTCTGCCTGTGCTACACAGTTCAATGGAGGTTACTTTCAAGACAGATATCTCTCTGAATATTACCCTGATTTTGAAGACCTTTTCCAGTAACGTAGCAAGCTCCGCCATTATTGAAGGCACTGAGGTATTGGTAAGGAAATGTCTCTGAAATGATGACCCAAGGGGGTCATGTGAAGTGCCTCCATGTAGTGCTGGGCTCAGAAAATTGTTTTGGGTGTTAAAATGAAGCCAAGTTCACAATCCTTCCAGATGACAATCTATTCCTGGTTATTCAAAGTTTCTTCATTAAACTGGTTAGCGGAAGTAATATTATCATTATTATTGTTAACAAAAAGGGAGAAGGAAATAAATAATTGCAGATCACCCAATGTTTTACCAGTAGACCCCTATCTACCTTTTTCAGACTTCTAATTTAAGGTGTGAAAGACTTACGTAATTAGAAATGAGCTACTTTCCTTAACTGTTGATTTCTATACCCTGTAGAACCCTATCTCCTGTTGGATAATTTTGTTTAATGGTCTTTTCCCTTCATGCCCTTTATGAACTTCTAGGGACTTAATCTGAGTGTCTGATTTTGAAAATAGTAGGTTTAGGAAACTTTGATCTGATCCAGCAAAGACATTTCAAATGATCTAAACATAGTCTGAAAGCAGATTTGTTTTTTCAGTGTTGAAAGTGGTGTGACATAGAAACTAATTCATTTCACAGTTGCTCTGGAAGTTTTGCAGATGTTTCCTAATGCTTGAGGATCAAACCAGGAATTATATTGCTGCTTTCAATATATTTCATTGTGCCATTGCCTCATCCTCTTTGACATCCCTAAAATATTTGCTTGTAAAACTAGGCAAAGGAATACAGGTAGTCCTCAAGTTAGTTTAGTGACTATTCGAAGTTACAATGGCACTGAAAAAAGTGACTTTTGACTGTTTTCCTGTTACAATCATTGCAGCATCCCCATGGTAACATGATCAAAACTGGTAACGGACTCATTTATGACGGTTGAAGCATCCCGGGGTCATGTGATCACCTTTTGCAACCTTCTGATAAGCAAGGTCAATGGGGAAGCCAGATTCACTTAGCAACTATGTTACTAATTTAAGTGCCCCAGTTCAACTGTGGTGAGAAAAATCATAAAATGGTGCAAAACTCACTTAACAAATGTCTCACTCAGTAACAGAAATTTTGGGATCAATTGTGGTCATTGAGGACTACCTGTAATTCCTTTTTAGAAATGACTATACACTCACAAAGCCTCCTTGATGAATTTCAAGTCAGGGAGGGCATGCTGTCTTAAAGATGGCACATACTTGGCTTTCCCAGAGATTCTCTTTAATTATTGATCTGTTTTTGTAGAGTTCAATATATCCCTTAGAATAAGTATACTTAAGCTACAGAAGAGATATTGCCAATCCCATTGTGACTGCAGCTTAATTAATTATAACAGAATGGTGCAATAACTGAATTAAGATTCTGGGTGGAGCAGAATCCAGAACTATGAAATATGTTCAGCCCTATTATTAGGTGAAATTAGGTATTATATTAGCAAATCAGAAAGGCCACACTTGTTACCAGGCTTTAAACCTTTTCCTGCCCTTGTTTTACCTTCCTTGAGCAGTTCACAGATGCCTTTAACAGGTAATGATGCTTCTTTTGACTGCTTTTCTCAAACATATACCGTGTTTCTTCGAAAATACGACAAGGACTTATTTTCTTTTGACCCCCCCCAAAAAACGGCTAGGCCTTCTTTATGGTTATAGCCCTGGGTCAAGTGATCCCCTTTTGCGACCTCCTGACAGGCAAAGTCAATGGGGAAATCCACATTGATTGTAAACAACCCTTTCCTAACTTAATCCCAGCCACCATCCAGGTGGGTTAATGGATTAATGGACTTAATGATCTTAAGTTTTAAGATTTTAATGATAAACACCCCTTTTGTAACTTACCAACAGTATGTCAAATCCCAGCCACCACCACAAGGAAAGCACAATGCTCATGTATAACCATTTGCAATAGGCACCTTTTTTGCAAAAGGTCTTCCTTGCTGTGCTGGGCCACGTTATGTACTTCAGGTGGTGTGGGGAGTGTCGCTTGCCCACACTCTCTTTGTCCACAAAAGAAGTGGCCTGCTGGCCAGGCATGCCAGAGCAGACGACGGCATGCTTTTTGGAGTGCAAACGGATACCGGTAGCTGGAGTGACTGTTACAGGTAGGCAAGGGTGCGCAAGGCACATGGGGGCGAGTGGGTCGCTCCTTTTGCCTGCGAAAGAAGCGGCCCGGCAACCCAGCCAGGCACGTGGGGCAAGTTCCCCCCCTCCGCCCTTCCCCCACACCTCACCTCGTGTTGTCCGCACTGCAAGCGAAGTGAGAAAATGGTGGGGACTGGCCGTGCATTTGCCTAAATAGGGCCAAATTTTGGGGGTAGGGCTTAATTTTAATGCATGCACACAAAACAGTGCTGGACCTTCTTTAGAGATGGGTCGTGTTTTAGGAGAAACATGGTAATAAAATATACTGGTGTTTTCCTGAAAATAAGACCAGGTCTTTTATTAATTTTTGCTTCAAAAGGCACATTAGCGCTTATTTTCCAATTCTGTCTAATTTTCAGGGAAATACAGTTACTAAATGTGTCCGTATGGCTGACGATCTTAACTGGGGCTTATTTTGGGGATAGGGCTTATATTATGAGCATCCTGAAAAATCATGCTCGGACTTATTTTCTGGTTTGGTCTTATTTTTGGGAAAACACAGTAGATAATCTGGCAATGTAAACACAAGATAGCTAAACATATCAAAAAAATACCTCATAGATGCGTTTATGCAATGTGCTAAATTTATGGGTGGTGGCTTAGCCTATACTTTGAATCAAATTAATGGTTCAAATTAAGCAATTCCAGACAGTGGATTGATTTTTCACACAGATTATGAATGCTGTTTGATAACAGAACTCTAATCTCTGTGGGCCTGATTAATTTGGCTAACTCAGTTGTCTCTAACCTATTGTCCCTTTTTTAATACTGTGTTTCTCAGAAAATAAGACTGGGTCTTATTTTCTTTTGCCCTCCGAAAAAAGGGCTAGGCCCTTTTTTCGAGGGGTGCACTAATTTTCCCCCCACCCAGACCAACCCCCACCCCCCAC
>JANHFL010002834.1:0-26080 GCA_032468155.1 Oxyrhabdium leporinum | reverse complement strand
TCTAACCTGCTTTCCAGGTCCGTTCTCCACTGCGCATGCAAGAAGCCTGTGGTACTACGGTAAAAAAAACCCAGCGTAGTTCAGACCTTCCAACTTCTCATTAAAAAAAAAAAATCTCGCGAGTAACTTACCATAGTCCCACTGACATCTTGCACGCGCAGCGGAGAACGGATCTGGAAAGCAGGTTAGTGAAGGGACGTGGCTGCCCTGGGGGTGGGGGTTTGGCATGGGTGCCCTGGCTGAAGCTTCTTTAGGTAAGCTGGTATGGAGCGCACGGGGTAGAGCACCCTCTACCTTGCTTCACCCTCCACCGCCTCGCTTTGTTCTTCGCTATGCAAATTGCAGGCACACTCACCTGGTGGCAGTGGCACCGACAGCCCCGCCCAGCAGGAGCCTGCTGCTGACCCGTCTTCTGCGGCAGCTTTACACCACTCGTACACATCACCCGTCTTCAGAGGCCTGCCAGAAGGCATCCGCAGCCTTTAACAGAGCTCTGGATTAATCCGGAGCTCTATTATCGGCTGCAGATGGCTTTCTGGAAGGCATCTGCAACTGATAACAAAGCTCCAGATCGATCAGGAGCTCTATTATTGGCTGCAGATGCCTTCTGACAGGCCTCTGAAGGCAAAACGGAGCCCCAGGGCACAGACTGAGGGAAGGATGGCAGGTAGGAAAGTCCCCCTTCCCTATTTTCCTCCGCAAAAAACCCTCCATTCCAAAACTTCAGCGTTCATAATGGAGGCTTTTTGGCAAACGCTTCCCCAAGTGGCCAGTGGGCTGCAGCTGCACAGTTCCCCCCCGCGCCCACCCCCACAGGCTTATTTTTGGGGTAGGGGCAAAATTAGACCCACCCCCAAAAAAAGTATTGTTGGGCTTATTATTGAGGTGAGTTGTGTTTTCTGAGAAACATGGTAGCAACTTATTCAAGGAAAAGGAGGAGGTAGGAGAAAGCAGCTCAAGTAGAGCAGAATTGCTTGCTTGAAGAGCAAAGCAACACTAGTATACCAATTGTAAGAGACGATTGAGCAATTTCAATCCCCAAAAGTTGACAGAACATAAAGATAGGACAGAAGGGTACTAGAGGAACAGAAAGCAAGGATGTGCTTCTATAGGTGTAGCAAATGGGGGTGGGGGGAGAGGAATGGTAGTATGTACCATTAATTCAAAATAAAAATTCCTCTTAAAAACAGTCCTGGGTTCAGATGTTATCTACCTTGATTTGGGGAAGAAAATAGTCACTGACTGTTTTGCCTTTGACAGCTCAATATCTTAGCCAGCCTAGATTTGAAATAAACCACTGACAGATAGGATAGTAAAGGAAAACGGAAAGCAGAACAGAGATAATCCATGCAGGTGAACACTGCATGTAGCTTAAGTAAACACAAGAAATAGGGACAATAGACAAAGAATGTAGTAAAGAAAATAGACATTAATTATGCAGCTACTCAGGACACGATTACAAATATGTACTTGAAAAATTGGTTGTTATAAATCCAAGGATTCATATTTTGATGGAGAACCGATTGCCAGTTTTATATATCAGAGCAGTTTTGGCCCATCTGGGATTCTCCCTGAAAAAACCAGATGTTGCCCCAACACTGTCACCAATCAAATGAAAGAAATTTTGGAAAGATAATGTCCCAATACCTCTGAAAAATAGCAGTTTGGTGAAACTTGCATTCAGGTATTCTTCACATTTACCTTTGCCAAAGCAAGCATATATTAAAGGGGCCATGGGGCTGTCCTTGTATAATACAAAATACCTGCGAATGTATCCTTGGGGATTTCTTAAATTTTCCCAGTGTGCCTTTCTTTCACTTCTACTTTGCTGGCCAAGATGAAATACAAGGTCCCAACCTTGTACAAATTCCACCTATAGAATCCAAGGGGCTGGCTTTTCAAACTTATTTCCTTATAAATAATGAATTATCATTCTAGGAAGCACCTGCTGATTTAGACAAAAATAATTTAGTCCAGTATATTGCGTCTTAGAATGACCTGAGCAATATATCTGGGGAAGAAAGGAAATCATACCAAAGGCTTCTGACCAGTTTAATGGATAAGAGATAGACAGTGTATCACAGTCAGCAGTGAGTGCTGCCCAGTTCCAAAAGAACTGGCCATTCTAATTTGGAATACTTTGCTGTTCAGGAGAATTTAAACACAGCACAGAAATCAACCATATTACTGGGCCTCAAATACCCATTTGCCTCTTAAACATGCCTTTGTCCTCTTCCCCATTTTACAACCCTGAGGAAGAATTTTAAAACTTTAACAAGCCATCCATCTTCTCAGCTGTGATTAATTTGAAGTTTGTTAAAAGTTTGTTAAACAGTCATCAGGACTATTTGAACTATCATCTGTTGAATAATGAAGGTAGATTTGTTTAAGCAAACTATAGTTTAAATGACATTATCAACTGGTTTATAATAAAAGCTATTGTTTAGTGTGACATCTAAATATGTTCAAATATATTTCAAATCTGTTTTGAAGCTGGTCATGACAGTTTGCATTGATATATTTCAAATCTCTTGCAAGCATGCCTACTTCAGCAATTTAAAAGATTGTTCAGCCCAGATTTTATATACCAATCTATTACACCATTATTATTATATGTATCCAGTATTTCCATTAATAAACTTGTATTTCCTGAAAACATTTAGTGCTATTATGATATGCAACTTGCTCTAGTTACTCAATTTGTTGACTGAGAAAACTCACTGGGTGTAGATTACTTCTCTTCCTGGTTACTTGGGGTTACAAGTAGGGCCTAGAGCTGTAATCCTAAACAAATTTCTTATGGATAAACTCACTGAACTGAGTAAGACTTCTTTCTAAGTTTACTAACCCGAGCTGGCCTGTTACTATGCAGTCTATATCTACTTAGAAGCAACTCATGTTCTATACCACTGAACTAGTAATATGTGGCATGGATTTCAATTAAGGATAAATAAAATGCAAACAATTAAGCAAAGCCACTTTAAAAAAATACCTACTGTTGCAAACAGATTAATACTGCTGAAGTCAACAAAACTGTATTTTAATTTAGGGCCATCACTGAATGAATTGTTTGTAGACTAGGAAATTAAAGTTTTTTGTTTCCACTGGCTTTAATGGAAAAAAGGAACTTATGATACTATCACAATTTTATTCTTACTTCCTGTAGCTTTAAAAGCAGCTTTCCCCATTCCCCTTAGATACTGATGGAGCTATGGTTTCCATCATTCCCAGTTAACACATCAAAGAGTTGGACTGGTCAAATTTGGAGTGCTAATGTCCAGAAGATATAAAAGGTTCAATATTGGAAAAGGCTGCTTTAAAATTGCTTTCAGATTATTCTAAATAAGAGTTTTATGCTATTGAATAAACGTAATTCTCTTCAGAATCACTTTTAAAAACTTTTAATAAGTCAATAATATCTAAAAACTTAAATGTATTTACAGGTCAAGAAAAATATAATTAATAAATGGGAATGTGCCATCCATTACCCTACTGTTTAAAATAAAATATATGCCTAAGAGTTTCAGTGTTGCATGCATTTGTTACTTGATAAATGTGAGAACTGTATTTCACCAGCTTTATTAAAATGTATTAATAAAATTATGTATGTTAGAATTTTGAATGTCAAATCATGTTTGCATCATTAACACAATTGTAGGCTTTCAAAATCAATGGAGCAAGGATGGTGAGGAGTTGAAGGATACTCGATATATTGTAATAGAGAACAGTAAGTTACATATTTTGTCCAGTTGCGAAAAGATTTCCTTCTGTGTCAAACAGAACTATCTTATTTGTTATTATCTTCCAGAGAAGAAGCAAATTAGATTGTGAGCAACAAAGAAGATTATCCTATCTCCAAATTTCCTCATAGAAAAATCACAGAATATTCACAACATTTCAGAGTTTTTGCATTTCAGGTCTTAGCTCTTTCTGCATACTATTATATGTAAATGATAAGAGCCAGAGATTTCCCTCTAGGACTAGGTCTTTAGAAATAAATATTAGTACGTCAGCTTATCTTGCTTTCCCTGCTTGATACCAAAATGGCTGGATGCTCAGCACTTCCAATGCAGAAAGGTTTAGTTCTCCCCACATGAAACACCCCTCCCCCTTATTCAACAATCTCAGAAACCACCTCTTAATTTTAACCTATTGGCATACTACAAAATGATAATCTATCCAGAATTTATCCTTGTCATTCTATTGAAGGCAACAGGGAAGGTGAGATTCCCAAAGGGACACGGCCAAAGTACTGCCTCGTTTCCCACTCCATCCCGAAAAGAAAAGAGGCAACCCAAACTGGCATCGTTTTAAGTTCAACGGTCTTTGTTCTCAAAGGCATTTTATAAGGCAAGCTCGTTGGATAATTACAGACTTTCCTGCTCCTCCAAGGCCTCGATGAGTCGCACACACAATCTTTCGCTGCCTCTCGGAAGGCACCTGAAATTGATGTCGCCCCAAATCAGCACAACTTCCATTTAAGAGAGATGCATTTCAGCCATTCCCGAGGCTTACACAATCCACTTTGCATAAAGAGGCTGGGAAAATGGAACACGTTAGCGGTGTGGATTCTCTCCAATACCGGTTTCCCCTCCCCACGCAGGAGCAAGAGCGAGGAAGATGGTTGGTCTGGAAAGAAAAGGGCCTCTCCTCGGCGACGGAGGGAACGGATCCGAAGGCCTTCTACAATGCCTCGATCCTTTCTCTTCGCCCCTATTGGTGGGATACCCCACACCCAAGGATAACTCGGGGCCCGCGTCGTCCCCCCCTCCCGCGAATACCGTTCCAGCTGCAAGCTCCATTTTAGCTTCCCGCTGTTTCTTTTCATGCACGCCAGAAAACCTCATCCAAGTTTTGGATGCCTCTTGCCAAGCAACGCTAAGCCGGTTGGTTACCTGCTCAGGTCCCTGAGGTCGGCCAGGCGTCAGGTCGGTGCTGAAACAAGCGACCCAGCAGCTGCTGAAAACTGGTTGGCGGAGGAGGCGCGCTTATTCGACTGCTAGTAGGCACGCAGGTCTCTCGGCTAATTTGCCTCTTTCGCTCCCGGTGCTTTGGCGCACACTGAGCACTCTGCGCTCTCCGTTTCGTTCTCACTGTCTCCCTCTAGCTCCCGGCGCTTATTTAAACAGCCACCACCTCCGGTGGCCACGCCACATGGGCTGACAGTTTGCTTTCTTGCTTCAGTCCAATGAGAGCCGACGCTGGGCCTCCCGGAGAAGATCCTGGGGCGATGCCAGGCCCTGGCTCACGGGAGCTTCTCGCGATCACCGATGGGGAGGAAGGGAAGCAAAAAGCAGCGCCCAGAAGAACACGCGTCGTCGCCCATACCCTAGGCACCATCCGAGGCCTCTCGAAGCCCTGGCCCTACAAAATGTCGGCGGCGGCGGAGGAGGAGGGGGGGGGGAAACGACACCACAACGTCACTGCTTGGATTTTAGTCTGACAAGAGGAAACTATTCTTTGGGACCCGCGATAGTTATGGGTGGATTTTGTTTAGATATCCGTCTTTTCTCTCGGGAGCGCAAGGTGGTCCTGTTTCCTTCCCTGGATCTGCGGGGCAGGGAAGACTAAGAAAAAAGCCGGGCTGGCCGTGAAGTCACTGGAAGTGTTTTGTGGATGTTGAAGTGTGTGTGTGTGTATGTCTGTCTGTCTGTCTTTGAACGCTAATCACTACGCCAGAATGTTCGCCATCCTCTAAGAATTTTTTACTTAGACCAGATTTACTTCACCCTCCCCACACATACGTCCCCCCTCCACGAAACTTTTACCACTCTAACGTGGAAATGGCGAATAAAGCTGCGATCACCGCCTCTCAGCGGAGTGGATTCAGCAGCGGATTGAACCCACGGACCTCGGTAACCGAGCCCACCCAAAGACTCGCGCCTTTTTCCTCCTGGTCCAGTTCGGGGAGACTGCGTGGTGCTTTCTCGAGAGTCAACTGGTGCCGGCGGCTGCAATGATGGTGATGGGGGACGGGAAGCCCGCTTGCTGTCTAGGAGGAGGCTTCCTTCCGTAGCTCATAGGCGCCTGGCCTGCTCGCATGAGAAGTGTGATGCGGGATGCACTTGAATTCGTTTTCCCCAGCCTCAAGGGAAAGATGGGCGGGTGGGAGATGTAGCCTCGCTTTAGGAACCACGGAGTAGCTGCGCGTATACATAGTCTAGTGAAGCTTGGGAGAGGAGCATATTTAATTCCTTTTCCCAGCCAGTCCCCTCTTCGGCAAAGGAAAAAAATAATTAGGCAAGTTTATCACTTAGACTTTCGTCCCAGTGCTACACTTGGCCGCAGGCGCTCTTCCCTGAGGAAGCGGCTGGTGACCTAGGAGATCAACGCCAGTCGCGCTGCTCGTCTAGTTACACTCTGACCGAGTTCTTTCTCTTAAACCCGGCTAAAATGAAATACACAAAAGAACACATTTCTTTCGGGGCCCTGGGTCATTGATAGGAGTGCCCAATCAGAAAGCCGAGAGATGTAGGCGTGGTTGCTCTCCCACCAATCCCAGAGGCTGTGTGGGTGTTGCTAGGAGATAGGGTGATATGGTGACTGTATTTAGGGGGACGGGTCTGTTTAGGAAATGAAGCTGTTGGTGATGCAAGAAGAGCTGGTGAATTGTGGCTTATTTCAGGTCATTCACCTCAGAAGAGTACGAGCTTCCCGGGTTACTACCGTTCAGTCTTTTAAGTGGACTCCAAATCGCTTCAGTACAACTCCAGGGATTTTATTCCTGCTGCATGGAAAAATATAGGCCCAAGAAACAGTTAAATGTCGTTAAATAATGCCCAACTATTCTTACATCTTTTGTAGATTTTCTAGATTTGCTTCACTGCAGAGTGTAGGATCCTCTGACTAGGATTAAGAGCTTGTTGGCTGCCTGTATTCTGGTTATCTTTTTAAGTGTGGCTTTCTCCTTCTCTTTTCAATACAATTGTGAGCTCCTAACTTATTCATAGATTTGTGTCTGCTTGGCCCAAATGTAATTCTCCCCACACTATAAAAGCAGCACAGGCTAGAAGTGTCCCCCCCCAAAAAAAAACCCCACACCTTAAACTATAATTAAATGTAGCAGTCTTTAAAGTGCCACAGAACTTTGTGATTGAATTTTACCCAGAGTGTAGTAAAGAGCAGAAAAAAATGTTCAGTCAATCTGAACTTGACAGGTTGAAGCTTTCTGAAAGACAAATGTTACTTATTGGACACTATATTTTGAACATAAGTGAGTATAGTAAGCTGGGAAAGCACAGTTCAAATCCCTATTTATGAATCTTTTAAGATTTTTGCCTGTATCTCGGAGTTTCTCGATGGCCTTCTGGTGCATTGAAATATAATTCTCACCATTCCCAACCAGCATGGACATCATGCTATGTTAGGTGTACTATGCGTTATACTGTTATGAAGACTCACTTCTGTTTCTATGAATTCTCTGCAGTAGTTTTTTAAAACACGAGTCTGTATATTTTTCTCTAAAATCATGTAACATTGCAATTTCAAGAAATCCATTGTTTCCTTTTATAATGCATTACTGCTAATTTAATGCATTACTATTAAAATAAGAATCTTGTTCTGTCTTGTTTCACTTCCCTTTCCCCCAGTGATTTTATTTATTTAAACCATTTTATTCCTATTTTCTTGCAAGAACAAGCATTTAGATTTTAGGTTTCAAAAGATCTGGAGAGTCTCTAGTGCAGTTTTCCTCAGCATAGCGTCCGCCAGATACATTGGACAATCATCCCAACCCCATGAGACTGTCCCACTATGATGGCATTCTTGAGCTCAACAGCATATAGGCACTTTGAATGGTTAATCATATCTTGTTTATAAATAGTTTTTATTATTTTAATTGTTAAGTAATTATTTCTTGCAAGACCATTGGACCTGTGATTATCTCTCTGATGCTATCGGACTCAATCATCTCGGTATGACTGATGCTACTATTAATGCCCTTGGCCAGTGTTTTTTAAAGTGTGATCCTAGGACTCTCACAGCTCTTCAATTTTTATTTTATAATAATAAATTAAATTATCAATCGCATTTTAAATGATCCATCTTCCTCACAGAGGGATTTTGTGCCAGGCTATGTTGAAAAATAATGCAACATTAAAATCCCATCAAATGATCGCAATTGTGAGAAGTAATAGCAAATGTATCAATTTTAAGTGGAAAGGAGGCCTGAGAACAAGAGGAAACACTACCGTAGGCCAAGAATCCTGCATCTGAGGCTTCAGAGTTTCCAAAAGCATCACACACTTTAAAACATAATCCTCAGAATCCTTATAATTTTTAAAGTGAAACCATGGCTATTGAATATATGGGAACAATAATACAAACTCTGTTTCATTAATGTTTATGATGTTTCAATAAAAGTTATGTATTTGTTTCCTTTGAAGTGCAGCCTGTGTCAGAAAACACTATATGCAATTAGTCTGGAATGTGGAGATGTACAAACCCAGTAGATACCAGTAATATATGTATTCTCCTATGACAACATATTTTAACATATATTTTTTGGATGTACTGGCCAAATAAGGAGAGCTACTAAGTGCAGGTAGCTGAAAATATGTGAAATTAAATACTGGGAAGAGTTCATGTTCACAACTATTGTATAATGATAGAGGAGCAATTGTCCTTCACCATTGTGTAGATAGGTGCTATTAAGTGAACCTTAGCAATTATGGTTATGAGCAACCATGGTTAAAGTAAATACACTGTTTTGGGTAGACTTTTACATTTTATTCAATGCAGAAAAAGAAAAATGAGCATTTTCGATATGCAATAATATGAGATTAGCGATATCAATCAGACTAATATTTAAACTATTTTATACCTTAATAAAAAACAAAGAATCTCAGCATACTTTACAAAGAAATTTTGATAGTTCAGTGAAATCTCAGTCCTTTATATTGTAATTGCGGATTTTAGTTATTCGTTGAGATTTTTGGGGTTTCTTGGATTGAATGTAAGGTGATTTCTTTGGTTTTAGCCTTGATTGAACATCAAACGTTGTCCCCTTGACAGCCAATGGATCTACTTGTGCCTTTCTTGGAGACTCTTCAAGTCTTTTGGGTTCATTGATAATTTGGCATTTTTCTACAAATCAGAAAAGATAAAGGAAATTAATAGCATTTTCCACAATGCTAATACAAGTAATAGAGACCTAAACTGAGAAAAGAGCATTTTTTCACTCCCATTTGTCATTGTCAGTTTTGAAGACAGCTGGTGGCATTAAGGCTGGCTTTAGATTAAACCAAATTAGAACTGTTGTATGGACACAAACTTTAGATAGAGACAATGCATTATCTCTCTCTTCCCCCCCCCCTTTTCCATAGAGAACTAGCAAGGGAAAATACAGGTGCTTCATTTACTTATTATTAATATTTCAGGATATTTTCATATGACTGGAACATAGTTACAATTCCATTCAATAAAAGTACATAGACTAGACCCAATAAATTACAAGTATATTAGTTTACTCAATGCTATAAGTAGACCATATGCCAGGTTTCTATATTCAAACTGGATTGTGTTCAAAGCAATGTTATTCCTGAGGAGCAAGCTGGTTTTAGAGGGCAACGTTCAGCTCTGGACTATGGTCTTGTCCTTCAACATTTGGCTGAAAAATACTCTGCTTCTCCCCCACTCCCCACCGCTGCCCAACCTTCCCTTTTGCAACCTTAGTTGCAAAAGTCAGTTTTTGAATTTATTCCAAGAAACTGTGGAAAGATTAAGGCAATACATCATTGGCAAAAAGCTGCTTCTACTTATCCAGTGTCTCTAACTCCTCTCTCAGAGTTCGATGTTACTATATTTTATCTCTTTTAATTATAACTTAAGGTTGTGGATGTTCCTAATACTTCTGCCTTCTATTTTGCCTATAATAACAACCCAATGAAGTAGGTTGGGTTGAGAAAGTGGCCCAAACTCACCCAGCTACCTTACCTGTCCATCTTTCTGAAGTTGTTCCAATTTACAGAGGTTAAAGGAAGGTTACATATTAGCCTTCTTGCTTTTTAACTTCTATATAAATCAAATTCTTCAGGCACTTATGGTCCCTGCTTACCAGCCTCCCTCGTAGTAGAATGAGTGATTCTGGCACTTTGATGACATTGTAGTCATCATGTAATTTTCTCAAGACAGGAATGAGAAAGGCACTGGCCTTTTTGTATTTAGAAGAAAGATGATAGATATCTTCAATTAACAATGACAACTGGAACCAAACTGCAGTTGTTAAGCAACATGGTTGTGAAGTTCGACATCATCTGGCCGCATGGCTTAGCAATGGCAGTTCTGGTCCTTCCAACTGCCTTCATTGAGCAAATCTCCTGATGTCATTAAGTGTGATGTCATGTGATCACTATTTATAATCTCCTGCTGGTTTCCCCACTGCCTTTTCTTCTCAAAAGCCAGCAGTGATGGTCACAAATAGCAATTCTTTGACTGTGGGATGCTGCAAGGTTGTAACTGTGAGCCAGTCATAAAGCACCCAGATTGCAATCATATGACTAAGGGGATGCTGCAATGGCTGCAACTACGAGGACTGGTTTTAAGTATCATTTGTTCAGCACTGTTGTACATTTGAATAATTGCTCAATGAATGGCCCTTAAAATCCATAAGTAGGAAATTAATGGGACTCCCGTTAAATGGTTTTATATATATAAGTAGTCCTCGATTTACAACCATTCTTTTAGTGACCGTTTGAAGTTACAACAGCACTGAAAAAAGTGACATGACAGTTTTTCACATTTATGATTATGACAGCCTCCCCATTATATGATCAAAATTCAGATGCTTGACAACTGACTTACATTTATGATGCTTGCAGTGTCCCAGGGTCATGTGATCAACTTTTGCGACCTTCTGGCAAGCAAAGTCAACGGAGAAGCCAGATTCACTTAACAATCATTATTAACTTAGCTACTTCAGTGGCTCATTTAACAACTGTGTCAAGAAAGGTTGTAAAACGGGGCAAAAATCACTTAACAAGTGTCTTGCTTTGCAACAGAAATTTTGGGCACCATTGTGGTTATAAGTTGAGGACTACCTGTATACTAAATGCCTTGAAATGTTGTACTGCATCTCTTTATCTTGGAGTGCAGAACTCAGTATAGTTTCAAAGACTACTTGTATCCCAAGTATTGTATAGTACACAGATATGCATATACAATCATTCAAAGTCCTTAGCTATCATTCAATCTATTTTTATGAGCATTCTTTTATATGGAAACTTTAATCTGTACAGAACCGGTATGGATCTATGGGAGCTGAGAATCTGCGTTTTCTGATTTCTTACTGGCTTAGACTCCTGTTTTCCAATAGCTCACTGTCACATTAATTTTCCTTGATGGCTTTTCATCATGATGGAAGCAAAAATCTCAGCTATGTTATTGTGGCCTTTCTATCTATTCTTTGTTGCTCTTAGGCCCCCCCAAAAATTTAAAGCTGAAATCTGTAAAAAATCTTTGATGTTACATAGCAGATGGGTTTTGTGCTATAGCCAACTCTCAGTGGCGGGTTCAAATTTGATTTATATCTGTAAACTATTCAAGTTTCTTTGCCTGGCATAACAGAACCTTTGCTTTGGCTCATTTCAATGGCTTATTCTCAGCAGTACAAAATGGGAAATAAAGTAGATGATGCCCTTCTGGAAATCCTATTTCATGTATTTTTCCACTGCTTTTTCTACAGCAATTTATGTGTAGACATGCTTTTGCTGCCTCCTAACAAAAAGCCAAATCTGTTATGAGTGAGAGACATTTTGTTTCCTAATCACAGACTGGAATGCTACCATTACCAATAACGTTCTATGTGCATCAGCAGCGATTTTTATCAGAAGGCATAAAATGTCCTAATCCTGGAGTGATGACACCATCACATAGTTCTTTTCTATGTTATAATATTTTCATTTCATGTCATTAATTTATTTCTAATATATCTTTGTTTTGTATGATAGTATGGTTTTATATATTTTATTCAGTTGTTTCTTTTCTCCATTTTTTAAATCTTTAATACAGCTGTTACCCTGCTTCTGTGTTTTTACCTTGCTGACAAATGATTACAATTAAATAAAATGAACTATGAAATTCACATATGAGCAGGTCCATATGTATTGAGAGCTCATCTGACATTTAGCACCAGCTCCAACTGTTCATGATCCCTGGCAATAAAATTAACTTTGATCACGCTGCATTTCCCTGAACCACAGAATATAAATGAATTATTACAATCCTTTCTGTTACTACTGTTCCTATAATCCAGATAACCCTCTCTTATATTTACTTGTGCTGATTTTACTGGCAGGAACTGTTAAGTACAGAAATCACATCAGAATAAGTTAATATTTGTACTTCTCTTGGGAGATGAGAATCTTACATAACAGAGAACAAAACTACATGCATAGAGTCCAAAAGGAGTACGCATCTCTACTGGTTAATATTCTACCCAGCCCCCTCATAGTCTGGTCCTTTACCCACATGATAGGAAAAAAAAGTGATGAAATTTTGACCCATAGACAAGATTATATATGACCCAATGAAATTGAGCCAACAATAATGAACAATTGTAAAAGTGGATCAGTTTTCATCATCCGGGTTTAAATATTGCAGCAAAACATGTATTGCAATTATGACTGTTTTTTATTTTTCAATCCTTTTGCATCTTTTTATAATTCCCCAAGGCTTGGAACTCTAAAACCCTAGCACATTATAGTAATTCAATTACAATTGTTTCATTTGGTCTTTATATTGATGTTATCTGTTTAATTATGTTTATCACCTAAGTAGCTTAAGGGTTGATATAAATCTATATTCTAATAAGGCAAGTCAGTCTGAGAAGCATCTAATTTAATTTATAGGAATGATGGTGCAAATTTTCTAGGGCACATTATGTACACAATTATGTACATAAAGAACAAATGTCTAGCTTAAATCTCCTCCTCACAGTGGAGTTATGTTTTATTTGCTTTCCCATTTGTCTCTAATGTAAATCAATCCTTTTTTTCTTGTTTTTGATATCTCTTGCAAACCACAACTCATTTTGAACTTTAATATTTCTAACACAGTTTTTCAGTGTCTATATTCTTCTGTGATATACTTGTCCTTCCATTTCCTGTACCTGAAACACTTTTCTTTTAGCATTTTAGAGATACTCTCTAATCTCTTTAGATTTTCCCATGTTTATTTCTAGTAGGAATTGTCTGTGATTGCACACACAATATCTTTTTTGTGTACCAAGGCCAAATTGCCTCCCTATTCTAGTTTTTCTTTTACTTTCAACTTTAAGCATTCTAGATCCCTACAGTTAGCATGACTTCCTTTTGTGTGTATGTCTGTGTATTGTATCAGCAAGTATTGGAAGTCATCATAAAATCTCTGATTGGAGCATAAAGCAGGACCACTGCAGTATTGATTGATTTTGATTCATTCAACCAGTATAGGATTCAAACAATTCAATCTATCGATTTTTTTTATGAAGAACTTTGAATTATCTAACCACTAACATGGAGATTCCACTTTTCACTTAGACTCTTAACACGGTTGACTGAAATCCTCTTTGGACTATGTTGGCTTGTTTCTTTTAGTTTTTGTCACTCTTTTTGCCATCATTTTTGGTCACTCTTCCCATCTTTGATCTTCATTTTTGCCTATTACTATTTTTTTTCCTTATTTTAATATTTTCATGGTGTAGGGGCTTGTGATGTTCTGATGAGATTGAGAGCTATCTTATAATTACAGAAGGGTCATGCATGCCACAGAGGTCTTAATGGAAAAGCCAGATTAAGTACATCCATCAACCTACTTAATATAGTGAGAAAACAGAAAACAAATTCTACACTGGATCGGTCATCACCCAGGCCAATAAGGATTACACCAGATAGCAATAGCACTTAGACTTATATACAGTGCTTCACAGTGCTTTACAGCCCTCTCTAAGCGGTTTACAGAGTCAGCATATTGCCCCAACAATTTGGGTCCTTATTTTACCCACCTCGGAAGGATGGAAGGCTGACTCAACCTTGAGCCTGGTGAGATTTGAACTGCCAAATTGCAGGCAGCTGGCAATCAGCAGAAGTAGCCTGCAGTACTGCACTCTAACCACTGTGCCACCGTGGCTCAGAGTTCCTGGGTATCTGTTGACCAGTGAGCAATGGGACTCAGAAACTATGGCTGGGCAACCTGGCCTAACTCTGTAGGATTACTAAAGAACAACAACCACAGACAAAACTTTACTGTGTTGGGGTTAGGGACATTTTGGCCTGCTATTATAAGTTGGAACCAACAAAGCAAGGCTAGATAAAATGAAGTCTGAACTATGGAAAAGAATTTATCCAGACTCAAACGTCACTGAACAACAATTAGCAGATCAAAGGAGATTCATTACCAAAAATAAAATATTCAAGGATGCAGAACTGGGGGGCGGGAGGGGGGAGACAGAAAAATTGTGAAAATAGAAGACCCCAAAACAATAGAATAGTAGACGAAACTCAGATAACAACAATTGGAAATATAGATGAAATAGCTGATATGAACTACAGAAATGGTAATTTAGAAGAAGTAATAATAACAGAACCAGGAGAGGCAAGCACTGAAACAACCTATGAACTGACCTCCTGAGAAGAAGAATGAAAAAACAAAACAATGGCATATGAAGAATTACCAGTAGAAAGACAAAGACTGACAGCATTGAAACGGGTGTCTCCAAAATATTTGTCACCTATCCTGAAGGATGTGAATAAGGCATTAGCACGAATTAAAGCAATGTTTATCAAACAGTCCAACTACCTTGCCTGTAGTACAGCAGTAGTGATTACAAAACTGGATATTGAGTTAGAATGAGAAAACCCAAATGAAAATTATATTCAATCCCAAACTGGAAGATCATATTGGAGGCTAAGAAAAAGAAATTAAGTTCAGATGCAATCATGTTCTTAAATGAACATGAAAGAACACAAATTGAAGAATGTAAGGATCAAGATGAGCCTAATTAAAAAATATTGGCTTACCGCCAGGAAAATTGAAGAAGCTTTGGAAATCATTAAAGAAAAAAATAACAGCAATAGCTAGGAAAATTGAATGCTCTGAGGTCTTGAATAATCTAATTTAAGCAAAATCAATATTTCAATCAGACCAGAGGAGTTTCTACAAAATATAAATGGCAATAGAAATTCTGAAAATGGAAAACAAACAAAAAAGAAAACAATACAGTTTTGGAAAGATCTATTGGAAACTCAAAAAGACTATAATAAAAATAAGTATAAAAATTAGAAGACGAGTTTAGTAAAAATCAAATTGACGAACTAATAACACAAATGGTTATAAATTAAGTGAAATGGATTAAAAATTGAACTTCTGGAAATTATCAGTTGTATGGTTTTTAGCTTAAATATCTGAGTAGGTTACATCCAATTATAGCTGAATGATTTAATGAAAATTTGCATAAAAGACATCAGTGACTGGTTAATAACTGGCAAAAACCTGATTTAAAATGACCCAGCAAAAGGGACACAAGGAAACTACAGGCCAATAATATGTTTGTCTACAATGTTTAAATTACATAAGCATTATAGTGGACCATATCCACTAGATTGTTTAGAAGAAAATAACATCCTCCCAGTAGAACAGAAAGAAATAAAAGAAAAAGCAGAAGTACAAAATATCAACTTCTAATTGATAAAATGGTTTTGGAGAATTGCAAAAGGCAAAATAATTTACATATTATCTGGATTGATCATAAAAAGGGTTTTGCTACATTATTACATAGATCATCAAATTTTGTTTCAATAAGAACATTGCAATGTTTATAAAAAAAATAATGTAGTAGAAAACAGAACTGGTGGTTGGAAATGAAAAATATACGCTTGTCAAAATGAGCAGAGGCATTTTCCTGGATGATTCATTATCACCCTTATTATGTGTCATTGCTATGATCTTATTTTCAGTGTTTTTGAAAAAAAACCCAAATTTTGGCTATAAAACAGCAAAATATGCAAATATGGTATCACATTTGTTTTATATGGATGATTTGATTTGAAGCTTTATGTAAAATCAGAAATCAAATCCAGTCATGGACAAATACGAAGAATTTTAGCACAAATATAGCAATAGAATTTGACCCAGAGAAATGTGCTATAGTAGCAATAAATCAGGGTAAAATCACAAATAATAATGGAGTTGAAATGCTGAATGGTGTAACCATCAGGGGCTGTCAGGATGAAATTTCTGGGCATTTTTCAGTTGGAGATACTACAATAGAAGACAAACAATTAAAGAAGATCACAAAGTATCAAGATCTGAAAATTGAAGTTGAAGAATTATGGCATTAACTGGCCATTGTGGTCCCAGTGATTATTGGCACATTGGGTGCCAGGCAAAAAAGCTTGGATGGCACTTAGGAAACCTGCACATTGACAAAATTATCATCTGTCAATTACAAATGTGACATTGTTTGGATCTGCACACATACATTGATTCACTACGACATCCAAAGTTTTTGGGAAGAACTCAGTGCCTATGAAGGCCAATACTAGCAAAAGAGCTGGCATCTATGATTTCACATGTATAGAGTAATGATTGTGTGACTAAACATAATAACCTTTAACAACATTAAACAATATCTGCCTATCCCAGGTCCTTGGGAAGGACTCAATAAATGGTCAAAAATGCCAAATCCAGTCTAAACATCTGGCTAACTATGTGAAAATAACCATCATCATCATCATCATCATCATCATCATCATCATCATCATCATCATCATCATCATCATCATCATCATCACTTTGACACTTTCTTCTTAATGATAACTACTCTATTTTTAAAAAGGGTTTGGGGTTTTTTTTGCCCACAGGAGAAGATCTCATGCTACTCACATGCAAAGTGATCCTTTCCTTTTCAGGTCACTGACTCGCAGAATGTCCACATTCAAGCTTGATGTTTTCGCTTTTCTCTAATAGCAACATGAACATGTCCCATAGTTTTTATATGGTATGTCATCATAACATTGTCTTCATTTCACTCTCGGCCCACATAAGCAATACCTTAATTAAATACGTTTCTCGCACAATTTTGCCATGGATGCAACATGGTTGTGTCAGCGTTCCATCTAAGTTCCAATAACTCACTCAGCACCCAGATAAGAATTAATCCAAGTAAGAGTTTATTAAAGAAACCATGTTGGCACATCTGGGAAAAACTTGAATCTGAAGCCCCAGGCTTTTCCCCACCCAAAAGAGAATTTCAGAACCACCTTCCTTTGCTCATCATAGATCACATTCTCCAATCATAATTGTTACCCAACATTCCATCTTCTATCTCGCACTCCTCTTCCAGGTACCACACAGAACGGTCTTGACATTCTTTGAACATTCTTAGAATAATAATGTTTTGACTACAACACTACTAACTGCATGAGAAAGTACTCCCTCTCTATTTCTCATCCGTAATTATGTGGCAGCCTGCAGAGGCCTCGAATTCATTGCTTCAAAGCCTGATAGCAATTACTGCTTCCAAAGCTGACAGGCTGGAGGTTTGTCACACCAGCAAAGAGGTAGTGGCTGCAGGATTCTAGGTGGGGGGGACGGACATGGTGAGCCTGCTGCCTGTTCGACCTTCGCTCGACCTTGGGTCCTGCATCCAGCCTGCGACCAGGCTGGCGGATAGGTGAGCGGGCGGCCCTCATGGAGGCATTTTCTCTCAGGCCTCACACCCCGAATGCCCCGTGGAAGCCAAAGCTGGGCATGAAAGGCATCTTAGCCTCACCATATGTCTACCCCCCCCCCGAGGTGTTCCTTCGGCTGACTGCAAAAAGCCTGGAATGGATCTTCCTTCCCCACCATCAGCACACGGGGCTCGCACCATTCTCATAGTAGCGGCCCGGCATGAGGCTGGAGGCTATGGGGAAGGCCAGAGCCAGGGACTGGTGCATCCCATGACCCAAGGTGAAGGGTGAGTGGAGAGCATGTGGGTAGTGGTCCAGGGAAAGGCCAGAAGCAGGCTGCGTGGAAGGGAGGGAGTAGGGAAGGAAGGCCATGTGGAAGGCAGGGAAGCATGGCAGGCCTGTGGGCCACGTGAAAGGGAGTAGTGAAGGCAGGAGGGGATGGGGGAGCAGCTAGCTAGGCCATGACTCACAGGCTTACACACCCAGGCAGGAAGATCAGGGCCACTCAGTTGGGCCACAGGCACTGTGTGGGAAGGCAGGCAAGCCGCAGAGACTGTGTGGTCAACGCAAGCGAGCAAGGCCATACAATGTGCTATGCCGGGCGGGGAGGTGAGATGAAGAGTGACTGGACAGGGCGGGGCAAGCAGCAGGCAGGGTGAGCAGAAGGTAGGCAGGGTGAACGGTGAGCTGGTGAGTGCATGGGCATGGGGCCAGCCAGAGGTGGTATATCGGGTTCACCAAACCAATCAAAATTTTCGCAAGCGGTACGCGAGAACCGGTCTGAACTGGCTAGATTTCACCACTGGTAATGACTGCTTTGACTCTGATAGTTGCTCAGTCAGCTAGTATTGTCCTTATATTCACCCTGCTGTTGCTAACCATATATATATTATTTTCAAAAGAGAAAGAAACCATGAGGATAGCACAACATGACAACATCAGAACCCTATTCCTTTTCAGAATATGTTCCAGTCTAATGGGGAGATAACAAGCCAGAATTGACATGTCCAACTCAATGTGCAGTTCATAAAGAATAATGAACTTGGTAAATTTCATAGAGACTCAGGATGTGGATTTGAATTCCAGTATCTGTATAAATAAGCATATGTCATTCCTAATTCATACGATAATATAGTGTATATTTGAGCTCTCTTACTATTTATAAAACTGAGGTAATCAGTCTTCAGCTCTATTTCTGTATTCTGTTTGCTGTATTTCATTGAACAAGACCACTGGTCTGTCTAGTTCAGTCCTCTATAATCAGCTATTAAAGACATTTCTTGGACTTTCTAGTTAAGATCACAAACTTGTAAATATAGACTAAACCAAAGGCTTTCTATGTACAAATCTGAGGTTCTGAATTGTGACCTGTTAAAAGTAGCCATCACACCATCCTTTTGTACTTAAATGCTCTTTATATATGCATGTGCTCATCAGAAGTTCAGTGAAAAACCTTTTGGCTCTAGGTGCATATCTGCCATCTGGATCTGCCGCTGCTATCTCATCTATTATGAAAATGAGAAGTGGTATTAGTTATGTTTCATCTATTGATACTGATGCGGTAATGGGGATGTTCTAGCTTCAGCTCTGACCAGGAATTTGTTTCCTGTTATTCATAGCCTAGAACTTACACTCCATTACCTCTAATGGTTCTGGGATCACTGGAGGTCACTATGTCCATGTTGAATCCTATTTAAATATGCTAATAAGAATATGCTTTAAAATATTTTGTTGAATTATACTGTTTCATGCAATTATATGTTCCATTTGTTCCAGGCAGATTATTTTCATTATTTTATAGCATATGTTTCAATTAGTTTTTATGTATTTCACTGAAAACAAAAATTCCTTTCCTCATTGCATACACGGAAGTACCCAGACTCAAATCCAGCTATACAGATTCTCTCTCCTCCAGAACTGTAGGGTGAAGGTGAGACTTAAACTTCTCTCTTGGTCTACTATAATGTTTTTGAAAATAAGGATCATAGTGACAAAACAAAATGCTCCTGGCTTTCAAAGGCTTCCCATGCTTGGATAATGAACAAGAAAGAGTCTGCTACCCATCCAAGAGCAGTTTTTTTAAAAAACTTTAAAACATGGAATTTCTAAGATCCTCTTTACCTGACTTCCATCAAGTAACCAGGATTAACTGCAGGTTGCTGAAGCAGGTTGCTGAAGCATAATTTTCTCTAGAACCTTCTCAATACAGCCCAAATCACTGCTGCAGTGATTGTTATGCTTGGTTATTATTAGTAGAGTTATGCTATTTAATTTTGCTCTTGGTGCAGCTAAGAAAACTAATAGGAATAGGAACACAAAAATAGAGGTATTGCTGCACAAAGAATGACTGGGGGTGGGGGGAAATTCAATGGTTACAGGAGGGTTATTTTTCCCCTGCTACCTAAAAATGGTTCATTGAAGCCTGTAGGGAAAAGAGGCCCCATGTGAGCCACAATGGGTCATTTGTTTCCCCTCTAGGCTTTTATCTTAAATATGAAGTTCTTCCTTAAACATGCAAAAGACAATTGTCACCTTTCTAAAAATAAAAAGAACTCCTTAGAAGCACATCCTGCTTGGAGGTGGAAGAGATCAATTATTTTAAAAAAATGTGCATATAGAGAACTTTCATGCTGAGAATTGCTTTTATTCTACTGTTGAACTATCAGCAATTCAGAAAGGGAAAAATGTGAATGCTCTGAAAACTTTCTTGTGGCACATTAATGCTTCCCAAGAACTCACATAGGTCGCAATAGCAAACATATAAAAGCAGCAGCTTCCAAGCTATTTCAGGACTTTTGAAATGTATACATTTTTGGGGGGTGGGGAGGCGGATTTGTCCTTCATTTTTGAGCAGGTGGTGAGAGAAAAAGAGCAACACCTGGTGCAGAGATCACTGCCAGGTTTCTAAATTCTTGGTACAACTCCCTTGCATCTTATTGAAACAAAATTCATTTTACCCAAATGAGGATGAGGTATGCTTGCACTTGGGATAATCCAACTGAAGGTGCTTCACACAGCTGCAGAAACAGGACAAGTTCCAGGAAATGATAACTCTGAAACAAATTGATAAAGCACTGCAATTGGGGTTTTTTTTAATTGCAAAAGTTTTACTTTGGCCTGCAAAACTTGCAGCTTCTTAAAGTGTACATTTCTCTCAAACCTCATTCTCTCTCTCTCCAGGCAGTCCCAAATAATAATTATTAGGAGCATAAAAAGCAGAGAAAGGATTACAATGTCTTGGAGGCTCTGGATACGCAGTGCTCATCACCCTGATACAACAACCCTTTGCAGGGTTTCCTTCTGGTTTGCAGTTGCTGTCTCTGCCCTCTAATAACTACAGTCTTGGAAGATCATTGGAAATTATTGTATTCCCTCTATCCCCAAAGATTATTGAACCATAGCAACATTGACCATGCTTTAATTGACATTATCTAGAGTCCATGGCTGAGATCTTCTTTTTAGATTCCTTTTTCAAACAACAACAATAACAACAACAATGTCAAGAGGAGTAAATAAGCTTTATTGACAAAATCTCTGCAAGAAGTGATATTTGCAGAAATGTGATCTAAATATGACAATAAAAAGCAACAGCTTGAAAAGAGGTTAAAAAATTGGAAAACCAAAGCATTCCATGGACATTTTTTGAAAGATATTCTAAGAAAATCACATGATGTCAGAACATGGCAGTTTCTTAAAATGGTACATATAAAAAAAGCAAAAACAATCTTTTTTGCTGCTCAAGAACCAGCACTTACAGCAAATGTCATTTTGGGTAGCAAATGTGGATTATGTTGAGATAAAATTAGACAGTTGATCATGTAATAACTAAATATAGGAAAAAAATGCAAGATTGATTACATAAAATGGCATGATAGAGTTGGAATGATGTATTGGCATTTATGTCAAAAGTATGGATTCACAATCACTAAGGGTTACTGGGAACATGAAATCACAGAAAGTCATTGAAAGTGAGAACAAATATTTTATATGAGTTTAAAATCAGACTGCTTGACTTTTGGAACAGATACAACAAAAGTAATACAATTGGCATTGGAAACAGCCATGTTTAATCCTGACTGGTTCAAGGTTGCCTCAGCCTTCCATCTTTCTGAGGTCAGTAAAATGAGGACCCAGATTCTTTGGAGCAATATGTTGACTCTGTAAACTGTCCAGAGTGCTAAGTGCTATTACTAAGTGCTATCTCCAAAATCCTTTCCTACCCTTACATTCTGTCATTCTGTAGTAAGCAATAGAAGTGTCTCAGGTTGTATGCAGCTCTGAAAATGCCAGGAATTGAATCTAGGACTTTTTACAAGTAGCATGTACTGTATCCTGTATGTCTGTGCTGTTGCCTTTCCTTTCCATTAAATGGCTTGAGAAATAATCATTCATCTATAAGCAGAGGAAATGCTCGTTAGCTTTTGAGAGCATGACATTTCGAAAAAGAATAAGATGAGACTTCTCAACCTGTTACAATTGGAAGAAATACTGCAGATGCAAAGGATATTTTAAAAAAATAATCCAAGAATTTTATTCCTCTAATTCAGGGGTGTCAAACTTACATTGTCAGGGTGGTGTCACATGATGTATTGGTACTTTTTTCCCCTTCACTAAACCGGGCATGGGCATGGCCAGAGCGTGACGCATCCGGCCCATGGGTGGGGAGTTTGACAGCCCTGCTCTAATTGATCAGTTCTACTATATTTATTAGAAGCATCTCTAAGATTTTCAGGAATGTTAGCATAAAGTCATGAGAGACAAAATTACTTTCAAACAAGATTCTGTCATATAAAATAAGTGTCAAAAATATTCTGTCTTTAAGTTGTTTTCTAGATTTACAGCCACAGATAAGTGTTCCCTCTTGTCTTTTCTTTTTCAAAACAAGACTCCACAGTTTGAATCCATATGCCAAGGCTGAGGTTTTCTGGTATTCAATGAGTCCAGTACATGAAAGCTGCCTTTCTTCATTTCAAATCAATATTTTTCCCCCAAAGATCTCTTCATATTTTGAGATATAAAAACAGATATTTTCCCTATCCTTTCCCCTCTGTTTTTTGCCTGGGTCTTTCTTTCCAGTTGGCAAAGTATATAAAATAATATTGTAATCCCTCATGGCATAAAACAGAAACACATATTCTATTGCAGTTTATTACATTTTTATTCTTTCTTTTCTTTCTTTTAATTTGATTAACTTATTCAAATGTCCATAAGCCAGTATTAAATTTGCAGACAAACCATGGTATGGATCTCCTTGGTACTTTGGCCATGTACTAACTATAGTACATAGTTCAGCATGTTCTGAACTATTTTGCTTCTGTGAATGTATTTAAAACAAAACATTTTAATTGGTGGGTTTTGTCTCACTAGAGAGATACTCTACAAAGAAGATTATGGAACTTCATTGAGAATTAGACAGAACTGGTTATCTGTGTTTCTTGTAAGAACAAAGGCTCTATGTCACTGATACTGGAGGAGGAACCATCTCCTATTTCATTCATATGCTGCTTCCAAGCTCCCTTTAGCATTTGGTTGGCCATTATAGGAAACACAAGATTGGATTGTAAGAGCAGAATTCCTCTTATAGCTTTAATCACTGTGACAATAACGGCATGTGATGAAGTAAGGAGTTAATTTTGCCATAATATTTTAAAATGTGCAGTTTGGAGTTAATTAACAGTGGTGTATTCACAGAGCTAAGAAACCAAGGGAAGCTGAAGAAGTTTGGACTCAGTAACTTACATACATTATACATACAACAAACAAGCAAAGGAAACTAAACCTCTGGTCCTGTTGACCAACCCAGATTGGATCCTACGAGGAAAGGAAAGGTGAGAAGGTACTGGTTGTTTGGGCATTCAGTGCATACACCTCTGACATCCATTTTATGTTTGAATTCGATAAAGTGGGCCAATTCAGTGAATTCACTGTATTTACCAGAAAAACAGATAAAACAAACAATCAGTTGTGGGGCACTTATATTTTAAAAACAAAGGTAATGTACGGCTTATATTTTGAAGGCTGTTCTTTATAATAAGTACAATTGTGGTGTTTTTTTTCCAATATTGGTATTTCTTTTGTGTTGTAATCACCTGTAATTCAAACCACAGATTTAAATTATGTGAGGAAGGTCCTGTGTAGCTTCTCTGTGTCTCAAATTGACACTTTTGGTGACGTCATTTCAAGCCATTGTTGGAAAGTATAAGAATGTTTCCCAAAGCCTCAGTCACTCCTGAGGCTAAAGGATGAAAAGAGACTATACAAGTCTCTCCCACCTCCTACTCTGTAAGACATTCAAATTGTATGAAATATGCTATATACTGTTTTGGTCTAGTTGTTACCAATACTTCCTGGCTTCACACTCATGCTCTGGGCTGATGAAATCCAGGAAGATGTTGGGAATTTTAGTGGGAAAAATGTGCTTATTTATTTATGCAACAATTTCACTTCAGTCAATGCTACTCATATTTACTTCAGCAAGGCTTATTCATATTTATGAGACTGTCTCTCTCTGATCATGTCCATTCCATCAGAGCTGGCAGGAGAGGCCCATTGATTACAGAGTGCCATCTGGTAAGACCCAGGAAAAGTGTCTTTTTGTCACACCGGCTACCCCAGAGGTAAGATTGGCACCAACCCTGTTGCCCTTTCTCAAAGCCTTGAAAACAAGTTGTATTCCTGAGGAAAGGGGTCAGAATATTAGCCCCTGAGTCTTTGAGGAAGCTGTACTGAAGGCTGTTTGTTGTTAATACTGGTTGCTGGCTTTGCATTTGTTTGGTATTGATGGTTCTTTAAAATTATTTTAGCTGCCCACAGTCATATTGATACATGGGTAGCAATGTGAATAAAATAAAATAAATAATATGCACAGGAGTTTATCTCTGAACATAGGAGTGTATTTGCAGTCATCTTTAGGTATCTTTAGGTATTCAAAAGAGTCAAGATAGCAACCACAATCATATAGTTAAATCAGCAGTGGGAAAAACAGTAACCATACTTCCTTCAACTCTATGATTAACCAGCTTTATTTTTTATTATATACTGCTTTATTTCTATTCCCCCCCCACTATTTACATTTCCTATACCTCATGAAATAGTGTAGACTCACACCAGATGAGGAAATCTTTGAAAACTGAGTTATTAATGACTCAGTTCTGCTGACTACACTTATTTTAAGGATAAAAGGATTCCTTGCTGTTTAGGTTGGCTACCTTTAATAAACAGAAGCAAGACACTGCAGAGTTTTGAAACTATTTGTCTCCTGCATCTTTAGCAGAAGCTTTTGTTGAGTCATCTGGAACTATATGAGTAATTAATTTCAATCTCATTATGTCTACATTATCTGTTCCTACAGTTCAGGCACAGCCACCCATAAAGATGGTGTGAATAGACTCTTCCAATTTCCTGATGTGTTATATGTTGGTATTTTATATTTAAAAGAGAAATTGTATGAGGCATCGCCCTCCAGTTTCAGTTTTATTGTTCTAATTTTAAAATCAGTCAATGTCAGCTGGTGTAAGTCTAGCATATGTGTTCTTCAATGTAGCTGGGTTGCTTCCCTGCATTTACCATTCAATTCCCCTTCTCCTCCCTCCCTCTCTTTCTCCCTCTCTTATCCCCTCTCTTATCCCCCCCACTCTCTCTCCCCTTTTGCTATATGAAACACCCATCTGAAACAAATTAGTCATGTATATTTACCTCACTTTACTTAAGAGCAGAGACAGACAAGTAAATATTTAAATTACTATTGGATAAGCAGAAGACGTCACTGCAAAGAAAAAAAAAGCTATGTAATCACAATATAGATGGTGTTATTTAAGCACAGTGCAACAGGCCATCCCAGAAATGAATTGAAGTCTCAAACTGTACAAAACTGAACAAAAGAGTTTCTCACAGAAGTTGATTTCCCTCTCTTTATTCCAATTTGTCCTAACAAATACTGTATGCAAATTCATATTTTCTAAAAAAAACCAAAAAACACCTGAAAGTGGACTGTGCATTAAATGTGGGAAATGAAATCCTTGAGGGTGTTGTTTTTAAAGGCAGTATGGGGAAGATACAGACAAGATAGAGTTGATCTCCCTTTGATATCTCCTCCTTTAGGTGATGTTACCTTTTTGTAGCAGTGCATTGTTTTAGAGTTTCTACTAAGGACTACAAGATTCCTGTGCTACAGTATTAGTGTCTAGAAACAAAAGAATTAGCAGATGTGACTGTGGGGAGGATAAGGGAAAGCAAATGACAAAATCAGCATCATATCATAAGACTGCAGACTCTATCTTTTCTGTATATGTACAGTATGGAGCTTGCATTAAGACAGTGTGACAATTTTTGTCATTTTGATGGTATCATCAGATTCAGCACATTATTATTATTATTATTTATTAAATTTATATACCGCCCCATTCCGAGGACTCGGGGCGGTTCACATAAAAAAT
>JANHFL010002833.1:72694-82725 GCA_032468155.1 Oxyrhabdium leporinum | reverse complement strand
TTTGTTTTGCATGTGCCCCCCCCCCCCCAATCTGGCCCTGATATCAGCTTTTTGTTATTAATACAAAAAACAGTGACAGGTACAGCAGAGAAGGAGTAACTTTGATGATGTAGGAAACTTTTCACACTAAAGTCACTTACGTTAAAGGCAACATTTTATACTGTATTGTTTTACACTATATTGTACTATGCTTAAATTTCCTTTTTGAAACAATCATATCACTAGTCACTAAATATACATTTATCCCTTGGGAAGCGAGTGGTAAATTTATAGAATTAGCAAAGCAATCAATAAGAATTGTGTAATGAGAATTTTGATTTGTTCTCTTAGGGTATTTTTAATGGCATTCTTTACAAAGCAGTATTATATAACAAAATCTATTTACATTTTTTTTACAAAGCATTAGGGCTATGTAGAGCTGTTTCACAGCTTAGCCAAATTGTGTTTTTGTTCTTTGCCTTGAAGGCACAAGTGCACAATATGGGACTTTTTTACTCTGGGCTGTCACTGATTGCCCAGCTTAGTACGGTGATAATTAGCGTTTCTTTTATTTACATATGGTTATCTATTACTATCCAATCTAGAAACGTCTAATTACTGCAAATTACTCCATTCCTGCGTAGATGATGAGAATGTCCTTGAAGGAGGTTTAGATATGGCAGCAGATTCAAAAGAGGAGATCCAGGTTATTGTCTCAGTTAGTGCATATGATATCTGTAGAGGCTTAGCTGCATTAGCTCCTGAGACAGATTTAAGGTTCTTGTTTTTACATATAAATCCCTAACGGCTTTGAATATACTGACCTAGAGGAATGTATTTATCATAGGTAGTGAACTAGGAGTTGAGTTCTATGGGACTCAACCTTTTCAGCAAATGGTCTAGTGAAAACTTATTACAGTGGTTTTTTAAATAGTGAACACTTCACTATCTTTTTTTGGCATGCCTTTTTTTGAAAAAGAAGAATAAGAAAATCCTTAAAAGCATTTTGTATATCATTGTTTACAACTGTTTCAGTCTTGTTCAATAGATCGTTATACTGACACATTGTTATTGCAATACTGATTTTGTCAAATATCATTCAGGTACATTAATATTTTTGCAGTTTTAACATTTTATTATCAAGCGTGCTAACTACTGGAGTTATATTTCCATTTGATTAGGAGTACTTTTCCATTTTGCTATATGAGTGTGGTGATAGTGGTTTGTTACCCTACCACATTTCAATATATGAAATAAAACTTTCAATAGTATTTGAAAGTCTACAAATATAGAAAGCACACAAAATTTCTGAATTACCTTGGAATAACTGCAATGATTCTGCAATGATTCTAAGGTACTTGCTTTAATCTGATGCCTCATAACGATCCATACATTTGACTTAGAGATGTAACTTAAAGGGGTGATTTTATGAATTTCCTTTAAATCAAAATTGCTTGAAACATTTACATTGCCTTAATAATAAATTTTAGGCTGAAACACATTTAAGTAATAGACATATTTAAATAATAGTTTCCAATGCCACATTCTTTGTTTAGGAATCTGAAATTTTCTGTGTAATATCTCCTGGCGTAATAAGATGCAGTATTCAGCTCTATAAATACACCTCATAATACAGGTAATATAATACAAGTTTTAAGTGCATTGCAAAAGCTTGTTTAATTATGTTTCACTCATGAGAGACTTGGTATTGAAATATCCCAAATATTCAAAACTAAATTGAGAGTGTCAGGATGGTGAAGAAAAGAATAAACAGATAAATAATGGCTAAAAACAATATTAAAACAAAATATGCTAAAGGGCGTTCTCAGGTTACATATGTAACAAGGAGAAAAGAAATTAAAAATAATGATCTATATAATATACATTTTGAAATAGTATGAAATACAAATGCAATACCCCCACACATACAATACATATACAGTATACAACTATATTTGAAAATAAAACAACAAAATTATCCCAAAGGGATTTAAGAATATAACTTATTAGAAGTTATGCAGAACCCTGTTAAATCTGAGAAAAATATAGTACACTAACTGACATGGCATATACATTCCAAAGGCAATGGTTAATGCTGAGCCTAATCCATTTCTGGCTACCCATACTTGGGCATGTTCAATTGCTCTTAATTATTCTTTGCCTGATTTTGCATGCCACAACACAAAACCTGGTAACCTTGTCTGTGAGGGTTAATATAATGGAAAGTAGAAATTGTTTATGCTGTTGATTGTTGCATTGCGACAACAAAATTTTATTCAGCAGTATTCAGAAGCTTGGATATATTCTGTTCTTCTGAAATTTAATTATTTTCCTGTCCTGAAGATTCATTTATCTCACATATCATATTGTGTTATAAATTAAAACTGATTTGCTACAATTACTGATGATCTAAATACATAAGAAATAAAAAGTCAGCTTTTAAAACAAAAACTGAGTAGATTCATTCCAACTAAGTTATTCTGTTATTCTGATAGCAACATTATTATGGCCTGGCAATTCAGTATTATTAGTTTTGAAAGCTACAAGTTCAATGTGCAGTGAAAATGAATAGCTACAAGACAGTTTTCTTATTTGAAGATGAAGTCTAAACAAATTATTTAATGAAGCTCCTGTTGCTTTTTAAAAAAAGAATTTCAGCATCAAATGTTTGAAAATAGTAATGGAGATGTAAGGAGGAATATATAGTTCATCTCAGAGGAGGTATATCTTATATGCATATTTTCAGAATGGGAATTAATTCTCAAGAAAATGCATATGACTAAAATCTCATAATATAGTACATTTCAAAGCAAAAGCCCACAGTTAGTACCGAATCGTCCATATTTATACCAACTATTCTTCAGACTTTGCTGTAATATAATATAATAATATATTATTAAACTCTTATTTAAAGGGCAAGATTTATAAAATTTGTCCTAAATGATTATTTTCTTTGAGATAGAGTTTATATTGTGTTTTGTAAATTACTATTTAATATATTTTTTGGTCTTTTAATGACTCTGTAATCCCTTTCATCATGGTGGAGTAGGGCAACTGAATAGAGCTGAGTGTTTACTGGCCAGATGCTCTTCCTGTCGCCAATGCAGAGTTCGCAGCTGATATTTACTCATTCTGCCCAGAGAGAAATATCTGCCACTACCTAGGATCAAACTCACAGCCTCCTGTTTGTGAGACGAGAGCTCCATCTCTAGGACACTGCACCACTCAGAACTACTACTTAGTAATATATTTCTAAATTAAACCTCTTAACAAACTAACACCTAGGTTTACAAATGCTGCTACAGAATAGATAGCAAAATTTAAAAATAATTAACTGATGGTATTTTTTCACAAATACCTTTGGGATTATTCCCAAAGCAAATGAATAGATTTAATTACCATTGTTGAAAGAAAAATCAGGTCTAGTTCCAAGCTGGGAATAAAATGAAGGCTGCTTAAGAAAGAAAGTTTATTGATGATCAGAACCAACAATAGCATGCAGTTCTGGGACAGCTGTCAAATTAGCTTGATGAGTGCAAGAATTTTTATACAGTTTACAGTATTTTGTAATTTTGAGGTTTGCTTTGTGTGCTTTTATTATTTGATTGGTTTTACTTGTTCTCAAAGGCTCGTGATGGATCTTAATTATCGGCTTCCTTGGTCCTAATCCTGTCAGGTATGTGTAATTGATTTTATCCTGTTATCTATTGCCTCTAGCCTGCCTTTAAAAAAAAAATATTTATATATTTTCTCTTTGTATACAATAAGTGCTTGGTGGACAGCATATTATCTGGGTCAGTTTACATAGCAATATTAAACTCCTAATTTCTACCTCTATTATCCAACCATTGATAAAATAATTTCCAAATTTGAAAACATTCTGTGTCTTCCTTTTCTTTTATCTTCATTGTAAGTCTGTCCATTTCTGCAGTCTAATTTTTTTAATTATCTCTTCTTCTGTGAGTGTTTCCTCATTTTCCCAGTATTGCGCAAGTACAATTCTTGCTGCTGTCAAAACATGTAACATTAAATATACATTCCTTTTATCATATTTTTATGGTATTATGCCTAACAGAAATAATTCTGGTTCATAGTCTGTATGTTGTCTTAACATTTTTTCCAGCCATATATGTATTTTTGTCTAATCTTTTTTTGCTTTTGGACATGCCCACCACATGTGGTAATATGTGCCCGAAGTTTGATTACATTTCCAACTTTTAGCAGACATGTTTTTAAACATTTTGGCTAGTCTTGCCAGTGGTAAGTGCAAGTTTTCCTTATATGTAGTTGTCATTGTTAATTTATAGTTCCTTCCCCAGAGCTTTTGCCACTTATCTAATTCTATAGTATATCCAACATTTTTTGCCCAAACTATGTTTCTTTTACCTGTTCATCTTCCATTTTTAGGCTTAATAGGAAATTATATAGCTTCTTAATTAACTTTTTATCCACCGCTAACAGTATTTGATCAAATGTTGTTTGCTCTTTATAAATACCATAAGTCTTGACATCTTTCTCATATCTCAATTGCATTTGTATTTGTGGCCACCACAATAAATCAGTGCCCTGTTTCTGTAACTCTTGTTTGGTTTTTAGTTTCCCTTCCACATTTAAAATATCTTTATATGTTAAGATTTTCTCCAAATTTCCTAAATGTGGGTAAACAAATGCTTCCATTGTTGAAAGCCATCCTAGTATTTTCATATACATTTTTGCTTTCACCTTTTCCCATACTCTAAGTAGAGCATTCCTTGCATAATGACTTTGAAAATATCTATGAATTTTATTTTTACCATACCATAAAAAAGTGTGCCATCCTAATTGGAGATTGTGACCTTCTAAGTACAGTAATCTTCTATGCTTGAGAGTTATCCATTCTGCCTTTCTTAATGGACCAGTATTGTTTCCACTTTTCTGAATGAATGACATTACTTAATTTCAGGATTGCAACATTATTTCTCTTTCTATTAGGGAAAGAAAAGGAGGGGGGGGAAAGGAGAGGGTTGGTTGTTTTTTTTTACTTTTAGCAGCTTTTGTGTTTCTTTTCTTGGCTTCTCTGTTTCTTAAGGTTTTGAGAAGAGGGCTTTTTGGGGAGGGCTGTATTTTCTTCCTACACCATAATTTGTTTTCCATAGTCACTGAAAATGTATAGGGACACCTCCGGGTAATTGGCTTCTTTTGAAATTTAGAACTTTGCAGATCAGTATAATAACAGCTAGAAACCTGGTAAAGATGTGTGCAGGAAACTGGTGCAACTCTGCCCCAAGTGGTCTATCAAGAAGGCCCTCGACAGATGTGATGATGTGATCTGAAAATTGATAGTTGTTTTTATCTGAACAAGTACATTATGTGAAACTGGAAGGCTATACAGGTAGTCCTTGACTTATGACCACTACTGAGCCCAGAATTTATGTTGCTAAGTGAGACATTTGTTAAGTGAAGTTTGCCCCATTTTACAACTGTAAAATCACTGCAGTTAAGTTAGTAACATAGTTAAGTGAATCTGGCTTCCCCATTGACTTTATGTGTCAGAAGGTTGCAGAAGGACATAAATATGAACCAGTTGTCAAGCATCTGAATATAACTGATGTGACCATGGGGATGCTGCAAATGTGAAAAATGATCGTAAGTCACTTTTTCAGTGCAATTGTAACTTGGAGCAGTCACTAAGCGAACTGTTGTAGGTCAAGGACTACCTGTATTTAACAGGGTAACTCAGAAGTCAGAGGTTTCAGTTTTATTTAACTACTCATGATAAACCATAAAATGCTCATAGATCAAACCATAATATATGGATTTATTTTAAAAAAAATCTGAACATAATGTAATATATCTGCAGCTGTTAACTTCTGGTTTCCAGTAACAAAATATATGTTCAGACATCCCAATCTGAAGTTTAACTATTTGTAAGAGTGCAAAACTAAATGAGGAATACAGATGGAATAATCTCTATTCAAGTAAGCAATTAATCAGAAAGTATTAGTATTTACACAATATGATTAGCACTTTTTCATGAGATAAATAAAAATGATACATATAATTATTTCATATGTGAAGAAAACAGCCTATATCTATTAAGTGTACTGTAGTAATTATCCTAATAGAAATTATACTATTATACAATTATTATACAAATAGTTTTATTTGTAAATTCACAGAGGATTATTGGAACTATATGCTATATTTAAAAGTTTACAATGATATATAGTGTGAAGTTCAGTTTCAGTAAAGATATGAGGTTGGGAGATATGGAAAATATGAGGTTGGTTGAAACAATATAAGTAATTAAATTTCTCAAACAAATATTCAGTGCTGGCCTTCTTCATAAGCAATGTCTCTTTTATCATTGTGTTATTTCTTGTTTGTAGCAAAAGCCACAATGAAAGATTGCTATAATTAAGAAAAACAGTTTAGGGTTTTCTACCAACAGCTGTAACATATATGGAGTTCCCTTCAAACTACAGATGCATATGAAAGATTTTTGCATTGAATCATTACATGATTCGCAGGTTAAATTCAATTAAAAGAGAGTTTGTACCATTCTCTGTTTGATATTTTGATGTAATTGTTTATAAAATTAATATCAAATCGGAGACAATCTTTATTTTTGAAAATCTCATCAACTTTTAGTGTCATGTAATTATTTAGAATTGGAATTCTGTGATTCCCAGATTTTCTGTTTATCAAAAAAAGGAACTAATGTGTCACAAATAACTTCCTGTAATCAGCTGGCCTAGGGAGCTGTACACCACTCTAAAGCCAGTAATTTCTATTTAGTGTTTACATTCAGACCTGATATTCCCATTGTTTTAGCAAAATGAAGACCACATTTGTAGTTCAAAGTTTCTTGTCTTTACTATTCAGCTAATGGTATGTTTATCTTGCTATTTCAGTCACCTGGATATAGATTATAATATTGAAAAACTTGTCTTCTCTCATAATGTCATAAATATTTATTTATCCAGTTACTTAGAGGTTATACACTGCCCAAGCCACAGTTATCTAGGAATCTTATAATAATAATACAACAACCTTAATGCCAATGTCCCAACTAAAGCAAACACATTCGAGACCTTCCAATCTCTGAATGCAAAGCTTTATTGAGTACATCATTTCGGCACTGATGAATGCAAAACCCACATAATGACAGTATAGATTTCTCCCTCTCCCCTATTAGTGCAGGTCACATTGTCCAATTGAATGTCATTGTATTTTATGAGAAAAAGTCTCTGGTCTTGGCAAACACCTGCTGGAGTGTCCTTGGCTCTCATGTTGGTATGTTTAAATCTTAGGAGAAGTAGAATGGTATTCCAGAGTTAATAATTTGATTCCTCACATTGCTTATTTATTCATCTGTTTGTTTATGTATCACAATTACATAGCCATTTATTTCACAAATGTTATAGTACAAATAGTAATTTTATTTCCTCCCGGGGAGGAAAGCTATGGCAAATCTAGATAGCATACTAAAAAGCAGAGACATCACCCTACCAACAAAAGTGTGTATAGTCAAGGCTATGGTTTTTTCAGTTGCAATATATGGCTGTGAAATTTGGACCATAAGGAAGGCTGAGCGCCAAAGAATTGAGGCCTTTAATATATGGTGCTGGAGAAGACTCCTGTGAGTCCCTTCGACTGCAAGTCAATCAAACTGGTCAGTCCTAGAGGAGATCAACGCTGACTGCTCTTTAGAAGGCCAGATCCTGAAGATGAAACTCAAATACTTTGGTCATGTAATGAGAAGGAAGAACTCACTGGAGAAGAGCCTAATGCTGTGAATGATTGAGGGCAAAAGAAGAATGGGATGGCAGAGAATGAGGTGGCTGAATGGGGTCAGTGAAGCAGTTGGTGTGAGCTTAAATGGACTCCGGGGGATGGTAGAGGACAGGAACGCCTGGAGGAACATTGTCCATGGGGTTGCGATGAGTCGGACACAACTTTACGACTAACAACAACAATCCATCATCTCTTGCCCATTTTAATACTTCAATTCTTATTCATTTTTTAGCTTGCCTCCCATACTCCTCTCTTGGATCCTTGTCTCTATCTACATCTATATCTTCACTGTTCAGTCTAAGCATTTCTCCCTTCTCTATCCTCCTATGCTGCCAGGCCTCCAGAATATCTACCCAAGCCCCTATCTCCCTTTCAAAAGTATCTTCCTGCTTATCCGATTCAATTTTAAAATCTCTTAAAGTATTTTCCCCTTGGTTTATTTCATCAGTCATGATTATCTATATTGTCTTCTCCTTCTCATCTTCTTGCTTTATTTGCTGGTTTATCTTTTCCACCATTTTTTCTGTTGTCTCTTCTCTTTCCTGGAGTTTTTTGTCTTCATTCATTATCAGTTCCAGGGTGTTTTTTTCCCCATTTATGCCATGTGATGGGTTCTTTATCTCCCTGTAATTTTTTGTCCTAGTATTCTTAATGCTTTATAACATCAATGCTATTTCTTTTGAAATTTCACTTATTTTCCCCTGAAAATAAATCTTGTCTTATTTTAGTAAGTCCTGCTCTTACTCAATCATCCAAAAACAATATATTCAAGCCTAATGTTGCTCCTCAGAAAGTACAATACTCATACTTCTTTATATTCCAGAATTATTCAATCAGTTCCATTTAGATAGTCCAGGAAGGTTTCCAAAATCCAGAAATCACTTTACTTTATTTAAGAGTCTTCCTTATTCCCACAGTTGAATCTCCAGTAATCATAAAGTAAATCATTAGAGAACAGTAGCTATCACCACAGTCCTCCAGATGAATATTGTTTATTTCTCTTATCAGAAACTTTCCCAGGCTTGTAGAGATATGGTATATTTTCCATTCATCAGTAGGTGGCACCCACAGCTTAGGTTTCAGTATTGTTTCAAATATAACAAGTTATTTAATCCAATTTTAATTAGTTCAATTTATAGAAGCAAAGTCAATTATTCAAGTAGATAGTTCCAACATTTTAAAATGTCTTTCCAAAACAATGCCTATCCAGTTTGAAAGTCCAATTTTCTATGTTTTAAAAAGTATCTACCTTTTCTCCCCTTAGTTCCTTTCTTTTGGGTCTAGAATTTTTCTCTGTATAATTGTTCTTCATTTTAGCAAACAGTTCTAAGAGTCTCTTTTCCTGGATTTTCTTCTTTTTTTTCCTTTTAAAGTTAGGGTCTAAATAAAAAAGGGATCTTCTCATCCAGCTCCAGTCACCGTCCATCTACACTGCTCCTGCAATTTCTTTGTTGCCTTGGCTATCCCAGCTTCACGGCAGCCATGATGTCTGTCTCTTCTCCTCATCATGGATGAGAGGGAAGAAGCCCTGAATTGAGCGGAAGAGTTGTGGCTCTCCGTGACCTACAGGGCACCCCTCTTTTCTTTTTACCATATTTTCTTTAATATACTGGTATTAATGCCAAGTGTTGTTTTTTTTTATCCTGGGTAACAATACACATTTTTTTCCCTTGAAAAATGGAAAATAAAGTATTAAAAGGTTGAATATCTGTACTTAGTGTCTGAAACAGGTAAGGATATCTACTGAACATTGACTGATGACAAAATGTATTTGTACAGCAAAACAAGATCTGTATGTTAAGCATTTATCTTAGTAGAGACTGCTTAAAAATAAAATCATTCTGAGCTTGCATCTAAAGGAAAGGAGCACATCAGTGGTGAAATCTAGCCAGTTCGGACTGGTTCTGGCATACCACTGGTGAAAATTTTGATTGGTTCAGCAAACTTGCAAATACCACCTCTGGCTCACCCCCGCCCACCCACTCACCGGCTCACCACTCACCCTGCCCACCCTCCACTCACCCTGCCCACCGCTTGCCCCACCCTGTCCAGTCACTCCTCATCACCTCCCCGCCCAGCATAGCACACTGTGTGGCCTCTCTTGCTTGCATTGACCACACATGCAGTGCCTGTGGCCAGTGGTGAAATCTAAAATTTTCCACTACCGGTTCTGTGGGCGTAGCTTGGTGGGCATGGCTTCTTGGTGGGCGTGGCTTGATCATGTGACTGGGTGGAAATTGTGTTTATACAACAGTGGAAAAACAAAGAGATCCCTA
>JANHFL010002833.1:56537-67573 GCA_032468155.1 Oxyrhabdium leporinum | reverse complement strand
TTCGAGTTCACCCTGTTTGTTCCCCAGACTTTGCACATTTGTATATAGGCACTTGAGATCTTTATGTCTGATGCTGGATATGCTTCCTGTGTCTCTTATTTGGTGTTTGAGTTTGTCTTTCTTCCCATCCCTCTTTACTTCATTATTTGACTTGCTTTCTAGGATTTTTTGCTTGGAATTAGGTTCTGGAGATGCTAAAGATTGGTCACCCTCCCCTCTCAATTTTAGTTTAAAGCCCTCCTGATAAGTTGAGCTAGTCATTTTCTGAAAACATTTTTCCCAATCTTTGTGAGGTGCAGTCCATTCCTTGCCAGAAATCCATCATGGAGATAGTGCAGACCATGGTCCAGGAACCGAAAGTATTTTGGCGACAACAACCCTTTAGCCACTTCTAGAATTCTTTCTTCTCTTACCGGATGTTGTCCTTTCGTTGACAGTATAGATGAAAAAACTACTTGTGCACCTAAGTCCCTGACTTTCTTGCCTAGCTGCCCATAATCATTCAATAAGGAAGGAGCTCTTTGATAATGACAACCACATGATCCTTTCACATAATCATTCAATAAGGAAGGAGCTCTTTGATAATGACAACCACATGATCAATAAGGAAGGAGCTCTTTGACAATGACAACCACATGATCCTTTCAGAAATGTACTGTAAGAGCGAGGGATCAAAAAATGGGAAATAGAGACAAAAATGGAGTTTAAACAGAAATAGGGCAAACAAAATTAAAACCAAAAGTAAAACTAAAGTAAACTACTATAACTAAATAAACTAAACAAAACAAAAATATCTCGCTAAAATTAGCTTAACCAATACTTCACAACTATTCGATCATTACAAATATAACAAACTGAGAACAAGTCTGAGCATGTTGAATAAATATAGGATAGAAGTCAAGAGTTGCTATGAATTATAGTAATGGCTTCCTTTTCATTGTTTTGCTTCATTATAAAGTATATAAATTACTGGCCAGCTAAAATCTTCCTTAAAGTGTGGCATTTTTATTGTAAACTTGATGACTTCAGATTTTCATAGATAAGATGGAATCTCTAGATGAAAAGTATAATTTCAACCTGGTCCTAAAGCAGATTCTGGCAGTCTTTGATGCCACAAACTACACAGGATAGTTACATCCCTGTGATCAATCCACAGCATTCTTCTGGTCCATCTGTTTGTTAATAGGGAAACACTTTTTGTGGTGTTCCTGTCCAACAGTCCTTACTGAAAAAATGAGTGTTTGGTCTTTTGTCTAATATAAAGCAAAAACCTAAAGAATTATGGAAACTATGCCTGGAAAAGTCTTAGGCAGAATTCTGATTGAAAGAATAAAAGAAAAAAATACTTTCGGAAGTATTATGCATCATTATAGTTATAGTAATACATGTGCAAATCAGACTTTTGCTGTTTAGTGAATTAACATGTATAAATAAAGAAGAAATGTATGAACCCGAGAAAGAAGATTGATTGCATGGTTGTTGATTTAAAAAATGTATAATAAAGCATGTATGCAAATAAATGAAATGCTTAGTGAATATTGAGCTAGGAATAAGTGTTTGATCCCTTGGTTGTTTACTGTATTCATGGATAAATTTATAAGGATTGCTTAAGGTGGAATGTGTTGGCTAAGAGTTTCAATGTACAAATATTTTTATTGACAAATATTTAAATAGAACATAGATTTGAAAATTTATATATCAAAGATCAAGATTGTTGTGTTTGAATGGAAAAATGAAGCAAATATTTGCAAGTTATCATACATAGTGAGAAATTAGAAAAAATAAATGAATTTGTATCTTTTGGTGTTATATTCAAAGAACAAAAAAATGTAAGCTGTACACATTTAATAGAAAGGTAATGGATACTATATAGTCTATTGTGATGAATAAATGTAACAGTTAGTTCCCAGACTAATGGAGATTCATGCAACAGCCAGTTGCAACTTTTCCATTATCAGCAAAGAGACTTGTTTCTTTGGAGCAGAGGTTTCAAATTGATGGCCAGCAGGCTGGATGCATCAGGCACAGGCAATGCCCACTCCAGCTCTGCAAAGGAAAAAAACGTCATGTGATGGCAGTGTGATGCTATGAATTTGACACCCGTACTTTAGAGAATCAGAAAATCTCCACTTTGAAACAGCTGGGAATATATTAATACAAAACATGTCATCCATCTAAATAAATCTTGCTAAAGAGAACTGTATAATAACTGCTTGGAAAATCATCATTTGGGTTTAAGCAGTTGCCAAAGTGTCTAACACAGGGATGTCAAACTGCCGGCCCCTGGGCCAAATGTGTCATGTGCAAGCCATGCACATCCCAGCTCTGCGAAGGGAAAAAAATGTTGTGACACATCACATGATGGCAATGTGATGTGACGAGTTTGACACCTGTGTTTGAACAGAATGTCTCAAAAAATAAGTGAAAGTAATTGTATGATTCTGCCCATTTTCTTATATGTATACAACAACTGAGCATGTCAGAGAAATAAATAATTTAGAATATTGCTGTGGAAATGGGATGCATATGCAAAAATCAATGTGTGTGGAAGAAAAATAGAGTCAAGAAAGAATTGCTAATAAATGAATGGGAACTGGATAAGAAAATTAACAATACAATAGGAATAGGTCGAAATGATGTAGTCACAATGATGGAATGAAAGAGCATTGAATTACAACAAATAAATGAAGGAAGAATGTACAGGTTCAGAGGAAGAAAAAGGCTGTGAAAGTTGATGAAGTGGATGAAGATGAAATCTTCAGAAACAGGAGATGTGAGATGTTAAAAAAATAAAATGCATAGCATGAATCAATATAGACATGATGGAAGCGAGGACTGTTTGCAGAACATTATGGAAAGGTATTTGAATAGTGTTGGTATATTTAGTTGATATATTAAATATACTGTATTTAATTATATTTCCTTTTCTAATCTCCTCCTGCCTAATCTTTTTTACTCACTTCTCTTTTTCTCTATTTACCAGAAAAGATAGAAACATGATTTTATCTAATGAACAACGTACCTCTGTAAGATTACTTAAGGTCTTATTTATCCTCTTTGTTTTTCATCAACTGTATAAGATGTCTAAAAGAATAAGAGCTCCAGAAGGGCAGTTCAATCTGTCAGCAAATAATTCAAGTTTAGCAGATAGTGAATTGAGAAAATATCTTCCTAATCCTTATGAAAAACCTTGTGAAATAAATTGGTAATCCCACAAACTGAGGTATATGATGTAATATATTAAACTATTATAAATAACCATTCTTAGAACTGGCCTTATTTTTTTATGATACACTGACCTTTCCTAATCTGAAAGTCATCCATTGTGTTGACATCAACTGTCAGAGTTCTATGGACAGCATCACAGTAGTAGCACATTTTAAAAAGTTTAAAATCATATCATGGTGCTGCATTCTGAACCAACTGCAGCTTTTGAAGACTCTTTAAGGGCAATCCAACATGCAACATATTGCAGTAATTCAACAGTAGGTGACTAGATATGTGTGATTATAAATAGAGTCTCCTGATTTAGAAATGTGTAGCATTGGTGCTGTCTAAAGCTACTATCTGCTTGTTGAGAAAGAATTCTGATGCCATATGGATCCCAAGGTTGCACATTAACTTTGAGGAAGGGATTGCAACCCATCCTGCAGTTAATGATGGAAGATCTCCAGTTCCAGGATAACTGCTCCTGAAGTCACAGTCATTCAGTCTTGCAGATTGTATTCTTCTCTACCAAGACCTGCAGAGCCTCCAGAGATTGGAACTGTATCTTGACAGCAACATTTGCTCAAAGATGTAGATATGATTATTATCAGTATTCTTTACCTCATACCTTATCTAATTCTGACAAATGAATTGCCTAAATGCCTTTATGTTGCCTTTATGTTGATGTTGATGTTAAGCAGAACTACAAACATAATAGAACCCTGAGGTAACCGGCAAAGTGAACTTTCTCTATTCTTGCGCAAACAAGGAAATTATTTTTCAAATTATATTTCTTATAGTTTTATAAAACCAATACCTATTTTTATGTGATACAATTAAAGAAAGGAATTTTCTAAGTCTGAAATCTATTCAACACACATTTTGCTCATACTGTCATAGCAATACTGTTAAATATTTTGAGTTGATTTAGGGTGGCAGTTTAATACCAATACTCTAGTGCATGTCACAAGTGCCAACTATTTTCTAAAGAGAGTTACAGGTATATAAGTAGCAATATGAGGCAGTTACTATATGTTCAACATGCATGAATTCAGTGTGTGTATGCGGTTGTAACTATGCACTTTTTAGTTTGTTTGCATTTTCATTTTCTTAAGTTGCTTCTCATTTTTCAAGGGGTCTTTCTGTACAAGAAATAATTTATGAATGATAATGTTAGACCTGAAATTTCTTCCAGTTCTGACACTGTTATGATTGCTAAGTATATAGCTACCGGGCGGGGGGGAGGGGATATGTAATGGAAGCTGAAGTAAAAAAATAAAACCATCAGAGGAAACAGTATAGTAAAATACATGGCCACATCTATGAAATTCGAAATGAATGCAAAGTAGGCACTGATAATGGAAATCCATAATTATTAACCAAATGAGACTGTTGTTTTTCTCTCTCAGTCCATGTATACATAAACTTCTCATCTTCCAGTCAAATACAATCTGTCTTACAGAACATGCTGCATAAATTACAGGAACAGCAGTGCTGAGTGCACTTCAGAGTTGCTGTGAATACTATCTAGAGAGCTGCTACACATCACTTAAATCCATTAAGCAAGGCATTCTGAAAACAGAGCCTTATATGTAGAACACATCAGCTGTCCTATTATGGGAAGCCCACTTGTTTAGAATGAAGCATGTGTTAGTGATTCTGCGCAGATCCTGGAATTTAAAATATCTTGGGGCCTCAACAGAGCTCTGGCATCTATTACAATGTCAGCTTAGCCGAAGTTAGAATCATGTTTTTTCCTTATGCTGGATCTGTATCTGAGAGGAAGCTGCCTCAGTGTTGAATTCAGTAAAGGAATATTAAGGAGATAAGTAGATTTTTGTTTATAATTCTGAGACTGGTGGAGTAGCAGTTTCATTCTACAACAATCAGCACTGTTTTGTTGTTTTAAATGGCACTGGAACATTGGATATAGCATTCTAAGAAAGTCTTCATTGAGCATCTGCTTTGGACTTCTAATGCTTACATGCTGTGGTATGAGGAAGACGAAGAAAGTAAGTACAATCTGAAATACATTATTATAGAACTGAGTTCTAACAATTTTGTTGGAGATGACCAGAAAAATCGTTTAACAGCATGCATTCTTGAATATTTTATTTCCAATGAGTCAAAACAAAAGTGTCTGGAAAGCAAGAACTAGTACCTAGATATTATCTGCGATCTAATCCATTATGTTGACATACAGAGAGCAATAGAAATAGATTACTCTTGTCTCTAATCACAAATGCAAAAGATTCTTAGGCAAAGAAAAGCAATGTGTATAAAACTGATTTTTCATTATTGTTTTAATATTCTATTCAGAATTCAAAGAACTAATCAGATGTTTTGAAGCATAATAGTATATGCTGCTTCACTACTTTGATTGATGGGATTTTGCTCATAATTTGTATCAAAATAGTTAATCTACCACCACACCTTTTTTCTCATCCTTCCCATAACTGAAATCTATCATTGCCTGTATATCATGTTGTTCACTATGCTTATAACTTTGTCACCGGGCTTAAATAATAATAATCCAAGTAAAGATAGGTTTAATAATTTGTAGAAAAATAGGTTTGATTTCATGCAATGTATGAATATAATACTGGTAGAGAAGGAAAAAGGTACCTGGTAAAAGAACTAGGTTTTTAAAATATATATCTCTCCTTTCCTCTCTTTTTCCAGCAAAAATGCAGGAATTCAGTCTACTTCTCATTGTTAAAATAAATCAAAGTTTATATATGGGAGACTTTGTTTTTGGAGTAACTGAAATAGACTTCAAGTTGATAGGGTGAACAGGCTTTCTTTGAAATTTTTAACAAGACTTCTCTTCTACCATGTTCTTTGTCTTTTATTTCTCATTCCACAAAAACACTTGGCATGGTGCATCGGCTTCAATAATTATAGTCTTAAATATTTAAGTGTGGCTTTGGAGGATTAAAGATGAAATGGCTATGATCTGAATAATATTCCTGCCTCATGTATTCAGTAATAAATAATTATAAACAAAGCTGACTCGGCTGTTGTATGAGCAAATTTTAATTCTGATGATACCTTAATACCATATTTGCATGCATGCCTGAAAAATTGTCCATCAGTAAAGTTGGCTATTTTAAAGTGAAGGGGTGGGTGGGTGAGGTATGATCTATGAACACAGTGCCCTGTATTTTACCCATATTTTTATATCAGAACAGAGGTAATATGGAACTTTTTGTTTTTATCACAATATCTTATGAAATATTAAATATTGCTGTTGACTACTTTGAACTACTTAAGGCAAGTGAGTTTTTGGCCTGGACAGCTTTTGGCCTGGAAGTAATTTCTAGTAGAAAGTATCTGACACTTGGTCTTATTAATAATGAATAAAATTACTATTGGTACTCACTTTCACATTTTGTTTCATACAACTAAACTTTTCTTATTTGATAGAATTTAGCAGACAACTTTTATTATATAATCTATCTCTAGTTATATTTTATATTATTTTGTCTTTGGCTATGACTTGTACAACTTTTTTTATGGGGTATTACATTTTATTATGGGGTATTACATTGTTCTATTACTGTTATGTTGTATACAACTTTATAAACTTAAAATGAAAGCATTTTATATGCTTTTAAAATAAATAGTTGGGGTGGGGGGTAGGGAATCAAAGACTGCAGTTATCCTTTGTGCATGAAAATATCCAGGGCTACCAATACATGTATGTTTTACTGACTGCCTAAATCAGTATCTGTTTTATAGTGACAGGTGGTCTGGGACCCGTTATACAGAATACAGAGTAACAGAATTGGAGATCTTCTAATCCAATCCCCTGCTCAAGCAAGCGACTATTATTCTAGGCAAATGGCTATTCAATCTCTTTTTTAAAACTTCCAGTGATGGAGATCCCACAACTAAATAAAATATTTATAAAATATTTATAAAATAACTATATGTTATTAGGATCAGAAGATTTTAATTTTTTTATCTAAACATATTGTATGCTTGTGTGTTCATGTATCCCTTTCTCTCCCGCTCATCCTATATTCATACATTCATAAACTAGATTTATACCTGTAACCTTCCTTTATTTTATAAAATGTGATCAGGCAGAGGGATATAAGAAAAGCGTTTTATCCTCCAAATTTAATCTTAAAAATGAATAAAACCTTATTTTATACCATAACACTAAGAGTATTAAGGGGAAAAAAGAATTAAGGCATAAGTAGTAGAATTAATATACACACTTTAATATAAACTACATAGAGGTGAAATATTGTGGTTAAAAACCTCTGCATTTATAATGTAGTTCAGTATATGACTATTTAGGAATACAGCTAAATTCCAATGGGCTTACATTTTATTTGGTATGTTTTATAGCAGTTTTCAGAGAACTGAAAACAGGAATTCAATATTCTTATACGTTAATTTTAAATGCTAAAATCTTCTTTGATTTAACTGTTGGAGGAAGTCAGCTAATGGAGGCAATGTTGCTTTTTTGCATGTTGAATAAGCAATTTAAAGACTGAGCTAAAGCACAAAGAGAAGGAATAATGATGGCCTTGGTTTATTTTTTGCTCAGTAACAGTTTGCTTTCTCAGAAAGCACTGCCATGGTCTTTGGAGACTTCATGTTCTTATCATAGCAGCTGGTTTATAGTGGAGTATTTTCTTGTGAAGGTCACGGGCTTTAGTGTAGAGAAAAAAAAAGATTTCCTCACTGAACCCAACTAAGTATAAGCTTTTCATGAAAACATTTTTGTGCAGACACTTATTAGCCTGCTGACCTGCCTACCGCATTGCCTATTGGTGATAAATTAAAAGACTTCTCTTGCAGAGAAGGTGCTACTGGGGGTCTTTTCCCCCTGCTCTTTTACAGATGTGGTGGCCCGAGTGCTCTGCCAGTGAAAACAGCTCCTGAGCTCCGTTTTCAGCTGCGACAGGCTCCTGCAACCCTCTGTCAGCGAAAACAGAGCTCGGGGGGAGGGGGGGGAAAATGCACAGCTCTTGTGAGCTCTGTTTTCAGCTGTGACAGCCTCCTACAACCCTCTGCCAGCAAAAATGAAGCTCATGAGTGCTGCGTGAGGCCTTCCTGAACTCCATTTTCAATAGCAGAGGCACGGTGGGCTGGTCCTTCGCTGTTTCCAGGGTGGGCCCATGGGCCAGATCTAAGCACCCCGTGGGCCGGATTATGGCCCCCGGGCCTTGAGTTTGACAACCCTGTCCTACAAGGTCCCTTCCAACTCTGTTAATCTGTATCTGTAAAATTACTTCTTTCCACTGCCTTTTAGAAGTTCTAAACTTCTCTGCAGCATACAACATAGACTTAATATCTATGCAGGATCAGATCAATCAATTAAGTCTATGTTGTAAATAGTATACAAACCTCTTCACACAACAACATATTCCTTTGTTTATCAAGTACTAAAAAGATGTTGATCAATGTTTTACAAACATAGAATCATAGAACTGGAAATAGACTATCAATCCTTTTCAATATATTCTTCTTTTGTAACAAAAATGTATATAAATCTAAAATATCCCCATGCTGAAATAATAACTGAAATATTTTATGTAAACTGTAATCTTTCTAATTTTTATATATCTATAAATGATGTGATTTAGCCTCAAAACTAAAATTCAGTTTCTTTTGAACTGAGGTTAATTCTCTTTTTGTCATTCTATAAGTAACTGTTAATTGGAATTAATTCTCTGTTTCTCAATGTGTATATAATTATATTTAGAAATGTTATTTTTAGCCACAGTTATCTACTTTTCAGCTATTTTCTCTGTACAATATAAAGAAAGACATTAAACAAAATCATGATAAAATTATATTAATCAGATGAGATATAATTAGAGAGAAGGTATCAAAACTGTAGATTATGTTTTTGTGTAAAGTATATTTGATGCATCAAACTAAAGAAACCAAAAGTATTGCATATATAAGACAGTTGACATAATAATGTAACTTTAGTATTTCCAAAATCCTGGTAAAATTGTCTAGTTGTTTGGAAAACTCTTTCTTCATCCTTCATTAGTAAAAAGATAATGTTAGACGGCATCCATCCACATTTTTTATTATGAATAACATATAGATTTCTCCTTCCAATACTGTATAACAGCCATTTTGGTCATACCTAATGTGCACCCCCCCCCCAAAAATAAATAAATTCCACAGTTCTTGATGTTTTGATACACTCCAAATATTTGGGATATAAGAATTTTAGAAATAAAATGGTGTCTTCATCCACTTTTCTGTTTTCTTTTGAGAAAGATTACTTAGTATAAATATATAGTACCTAAATTTAGGGTCCTTTGGATTTATATTGCCATATGTTTTAAAATAACATATCATATTTCAAATCTCACTTATTTTAATAGGTTTTGTATTCAAAATGACTAAATTTATTCATTTTTTTCTCCAAAGGTTAATACGGTATGGAGAAAGACCTACAGTATCTCTTCTGTCCTGCTAGTGTTCTTTATTTCATAGTACCAAAATACATCAAATCTATCAGCACTTAATATATTGGCTCTTCAGTAATCTTGATGTTTTAAACATTTTTCAAATACTAGTATGTTAGCAAATGTTAGAAAAAGACCTATAATAGTTTTATTTCATGTTATCAGAAATCCATTACAGAGTTAAACCCGTTAACCATATTTTGTTTGGAAAACATTACCAACTTGATTTTCACAAAAATTATTTTTTCAAAAGTTTGTAAATTATTAACAATAGATAAAAATTGGGTACTTTAGTAATAGAGTAACATGTATCCTACTGGAAAAATATAGTAAAAGAAATACATATTTAATTTTACATGTGGTAAGAGTAGCGAGAATTGTGCGTGCACAAAAGTGGAAAAATGAAAATATACCTACAGAGGAAAATGTAATAAAGAAAATATTAGAATGTGCTGAAACTGATAGATTAACATTGAAGATTAAGGATGAAACAGAATACTTTTTAACTTGGGAATTATTTTATCAATGGTTAGAAAATAGAAGCAGAAGTTAGAAATTTAAAATCAAGGAGGATATGTAAATAAAAATGAAGTGTGTAATTAAATAATGAATATTGAATAAATAGGATAAGTAAACATGATTAATAGACTTGGAGGATAATGGTTACAAATGTGACATTTATAAGGTTTGATATTATTAACTAATTATAGACAAAACTGAACAGAGAGTTTAATTAAATAATGGAAAAAGTTTAACAAGGATAAGTGAAGATCATGGTGAATAGACTTTGAGAATAATGGTTACAATTAATGTGTGTATAAGGTTTGTTATCTGTATTTAAAAGAGATTGTACCCAGACAGTACATTGCCATTGTGGATATGGAAATTTCATATATAACAAAGGAAATTGCATAATAAAAAATAATTTTAAAAAATCTACATTCAAATGCAAATAAGCTTTGAACTGACTTCGTACCAGTCATCACCTTTCAGAACAACCTTCCACAATTGTTGTGGGAATAAAAATCAGAGGAGGTAGTACAACATATGTTATCCTGAGCTCTTGGAGGAAAAGCAATATATAAACCTAACAAACTAATTAACTGGACAAGTATGTGTGTGAGAGAAAGGGAAATGCATACAGGTAGTACTTTTGTTACAATGGTAATTGGGAAAGGAAAACACATCACATGCCCACTTCACTTAATGACAGCAATCCCAACAGTCCGAATTGCTGTCATAACTGCGTAAGTCATTAACCAAGGACTTCCTGGGACCATTACATGGGAAAAGGCAGGAGTCCCAGACAAGCAGGCTGGCAGAGAGCTACAGATTCATGCAGGTGACATGGGCAGGTGCTCTGGGAAGGTGTGTGCATGCTGC